>JACEFZ010023185.1:827500-889293 GCA_014155875.1 Cepaea nemoralis | reverse complement strand
CTGTTAATTTCCCGAGAGGAGATTGGAATCAACAAGCACATCTTTAAACTTAGTATCTGTTGGGATTATTGACTGACTTTGGTCTACACTCCTCTCTTCTGTCTTCCATTCCATATATCTATTTCTTTCTCTCTCTCTCTCTCTCTTATTCCCTCAACACATACTCCGACAACAGTTCCTTTCAACGATAAGATAAACGATTTATTAATAAAAACTATGTCTGGTGTATGTATGGATATTGTCTATGTAGTTGGTATGTTCTTCTAGTGTGGCTGCCAGATAAGATGTTGATAGATAGTCTCCGTGTCTTCTCTCGTCTCTTCTCTCAGCTAGAGTACAGGACATGACATAGATACAACAGAACGGTTTCACCCTGACAGCTCCGTCGGCTTGAGTCTGTAGATATATCCGTTTTTTGTAATGAAAAAATGTTCACCACTGTATGAATGTATTTAACCCGATCACCATATGCTGTCAGCTTAAACTGAATGTTCTTTATTATCTATTAGCGTTCTTAATTCCATCCTGGAAAACACATCGAGTTTCTAGTATTCTCTATTTTTGTCCTGTAAAGTTTCTACACTGGATAGTTCGTCATTGATATAGGCACTTTGTATGCACCTTGCAACTCTTCGATACTGAGTCCTTTGGGTTTTTTCTATTAGTTTAAATGATCTCTATTTTCCGTTCTCTGTCCTCCTTACTTCTTACGATGACAATTCTTTTCTTTCCTTTCTTATGCACAAGTGTCGTGCTTTATTACTTTAAAGTGCTTTCTTGTGGGTTATCAACACTGGGTGATCTTGACCACAGCCATCGGTGTTATCTCTTAGTTGATAAGTCCCGCACTGGTATGGAAACCTGTGTGATATACATTTAATAATGAGATCTGTGTCTGCTTCCTCTTCTCTCCTATGTGAGTGTCTTTTCCTCCAGCCGAAATGAAAAGGCTTCCGAAAAAACCCACTCTGACATAGGATAGAAGATTCACCTAACGCCTATACTATTCCTACTAATAGAAAGCAATGTTAACTGCACTTCACGCCCATCTATATTCCTATGCTAAACTATACTCTAATATAGGAATACCTTATAAACATCCTTTACTGAATTGGGAGTACTAATGCACCATAAATACACAAACGTTCTTCTGAACGCAGCACATCCCTTTTCATAATCCTTCTCTCCCGAAACCTAAGAAACACACTCTCCCTCACAAAGACGTAGCCCCTCTTTTATCGGTCATTTTTCCCGCATAGTCCTTGACATTGCTGGACACCTCACATCCAGCCTTCATTATCATCGTTAGTGGAAAATTACAGCTCGGAACCGTTTCATATCCATACCGCAATATGCTGTCCAATAATACTCTCTGCTTTTGTCGCAAACCAATTTTTCCACTCGACAGTTTACCTGTGCGGTTAGCGGCCCCCTTTCCTGTCTTGACCTATAACCACATGCGCCTGGTCACTCCTTTGTTTGTTACCATTACTGCTTCGTTTGTTAACCCTTCTTCTACCTGGTTAGTCGGTGTATACAGTCGTCTATCTGGGAATCATTAACTCTCAGTATTTCACGACACCAAGTTTAACAATTAACATTAACACTATATACTTCTCTATTTTATTTACAGTTCACTTGTTTGTATAAGATTGTTCGTGAACAAGTTGTCTTTGTGTTTAATTTCAATACATAATTATCACAATTACTATAATGGGAAATTAAGAGAGAGGGGTGTATCGGCTAAGAAATAGATGACCTTTTCTCCCTTAACTACCCATAGTCCATATTATTCTTTCACTGAATCCTTTATCATTCTGATGAAGTCATTCCAGACTGATTAGAATTTACAAAACTGTAGGGGGTTTAAGAGCTATTAAGAATCTTTGGTGAGAGGAATAATCTCATAATGTGCTTCTATCTTCCACAGGACCACCCTAGACAACCCGAGTCCTAATGGTCAATGTTCTTATTCTTGACTAGTACATATTCGAGAGGAATTGGGCCCATCTTTCTATGAATACTAGAATACAGGTAATGCACAACGTGATCCTAATTCCTATCACAACATATGACATATTGGGCCGCCCGCCGGGATGTGAATTACACCCTGGGGATATCCTGCACTGGGCCCGACCACTTGTTTAAACCCACTTTACAAATTGGGCTTACTAACTTTAAATACTGGGGGATTTGTCACTAGATGATGCTCAGAGATTGAAGGCCAAGACCAAAATTAGGAGGGTACTAATCAGAGAGTTGCTTTTTGCAGATGATGCTGCGATTACGACCCACTCTGAGGAAGAATTACAAAATCTACTATCTGCATTTTCCAATGCTTGTTCTGAATTTGGTTTAACAATTAATAAAAAGAAGACATAGATTATGTCACAAGGTGAACATGGTGTACCATCAATCTTTATTGACGACGCCGAACTAGAGATAGTAGACCATTTTAAATATCTAGGATCAGAGCTAAATAGCAACTTATCCCTCGATCAGGAAATCAACATCAGGATTGGCAAGGCAGCAACAACAATGAACATGTTAGCAAAAAGAGTCTGGGAGACCAGGAAGCTTACTGCCAAAACAAAAGTTCTCGTCTATCAAGCCTGTGTCCTTAATACTCTTCTTTATGGCAGTGAAACCTGGAGAACTTACTCACGCCAAAAGAAACGTTTAAACAGCTTTCATATGCTTTGTCTGCGAAGAATACTTGGTATTAAATGGCAAGACAAAATCACAAATACTGAAGTATTGGAAAGATCAGGTTGTGTGACGGTGTATTACATGCTCAGTCTTCGTAGACTTAGATGGATAGGGCATGTTAGGAAGATGGATGATGGTAGAATACCAAAGGACATCTTTTTTGGTGAATTACAGACTGGATAGGAGATCTCAGGGTCGGCCTCTACTACGATACAAAGATGTGTGTAAGCGGGACATGATTGATACAGGCGTTGATAATGCACACTGGGAGCATTTCGCCACTGAACGTGTTGCATGGAGGGCAACTATCAGAAATGGAATAAAGACAAAGGAGAAAATGATTGCAGATAAAGCACAAACAGAGCGAGAGAGACGTAAGATGGTGCAAAATGGTAGAAATGACCATGATTTCACATGCATCTACTGTGGGCAAACATTTGCAGCAAGAATTGGCCTTACCAGCCACACTCGCCACCGCCATGGGTCGTAGTTATTAAGCCTTTTTGAAGCACAATGTATTAAACTATCGTCTGTCAAGACGGAAAGGTGCCAATGCAATGATATAAACCTATAATACAAACTACATGGTGTTTACTGATGGATAACCCCATGCTAGGAACTGTACTTATCTAACTCATCTCACATTTGTGAATCACTGATCTTGTTCAAATTTCATTATGACTCTATACAGGTGTGATTTGTTTTCAGTGTTATGAAATGAGAAGTTAGTGGCTATTGTGACTTGTCACATATTCTTCTGAATTCATAGGGACTCTTCATAAATAGGATCTCTATTTCAGAAATAGTTTTTAAGAAGGAAAATAGTGTATGTGTCTACTATTATCAAACTTGTTTTCCTGTGGGGAAAATGGTATCTTCGTTTGAGAATTTGAACTCACAGAATTTCATAACTTATCGGGAATTCTCTGTCCTGGTGGAAATTTCTGTTTCAATCAATCAATCATGTGCCATGCCGGAAAGCGTGGGCCGTCATGATTCGCCATTTCACTCGATCACCAGAGTTTACCTATCGAATTCTCTCGTAAAAATTGAAAGGATTCTGTGAGTGTGTATATCACACGACGTTCATTATGATAAGTTCGTGATATGGTCGTTGTCTAGGTAACGATACTCCTGGTGTGTCAATTGAGCTCTCTCACTGTCTTACACTATGACTCACCCCCGCAGTGCACATTCACCAGTCAGTAAACAAGATCGATTTTGGCGCACATAATCATTTAATACAGAAATAACACAGACCCACGGAACATATTTATATATCCAGAAACAATATATATATAATCCATAGAATATCCACATCCTCCTCACAACATTAACACGCACACATCACTGTCTTCTAACGGTCTGCTTAATCTCAAATTCACAAGACAGGTAATCCAGCTCCTATCCACAGCTGGACCTCACACATCACCACCCACACACTGGGTCTAGTCTCCGCTAGCTATCCAACCCACTTTGGGTTCAGGCCTCCATTAGCTATCCAACCCACTTTGGGTTTTAGCCTGCCTTCATCACTGGGAACACAACACAACACAAGAACTGACCCACCGTCAGTCTAAACTCCCACGTCCTCGACAACCGATCCGTTCGGCGCCAAAACATCAACTGCCCTGAAGTCCCTTGACTTCACATGAACCGAACCTCAGTCGGTCTCAGCTTCCACTGACTAGTCAAAGTTTTCCACTGTCTTTTAACCCTGCTGTGTAGCCCCTCCCTGGGCTCCCAACAACATTACACCCCAGCCTAAAACTGTCTTTCTCCCCATCCACCCCTGGGGTCTTCCACTCACAACCGCCCCATTATTTCTCAGGGTTGATTGTTTTTCTCGTAGCCAGGTCACTCACCTTACTGTCAATGACCCAGGCATATGTCAGTGTATTATATGCCCTCTGTCTGCAGCATATTAAGCATTGGCAGAGAGACATAATTTAAGGTTTCCTAAGTTTCCACAGTCATTTTATCTCAATTTTTAAAATGTTATTTGAACTACGTACCCACTTGGGAGGAATTAGTTAACTATTGCATGTTTAAATGGCGCATGATTTGCTGTATATTTCCAGATCCAGAGAGTGATAAGCTTGCGCGGGTCAGCACAAACTGCACTTAGTTTTTTTGTTTGTTTGTTTGTTTTTTGCTAAGCGATAACCACTTAAAATAAAAACATGGCTGAAGCTAGCCGGCTCCCTGGCCGAGGGGTTAGCAGCTTTCTCCGTAATCCCGAATACTCTCGTTGTTGACGTGAGTGCACGAGAATAGGAAGCGGTTCGAGTCTCACCATGACTTATGAGAGTATGGAGCCTGACGCTCAGAAAGTCGTGGCGTGCCAATGAGCGTAATCTAGCCTAGGAATCAACATACAGCTGAAAGATGCTGATGTTGACCGCAATATCCTGAAATAAGATGGAAACACGGGGGGGGGGGGATGTCACAAGCTGCTAAATTTCTCTCCCACATAATGGAGATTGGTAGGCAGTGTGGACTGGGGGGACCCGATCGTGCCAAATAAGTCTCGGACGAATTTGAAAAGCACGAAAGGATTCAGGCAGATCTGGCCCTTAAGGAGAAACAACTTCAGGCTGAATAAGCTGAGAAGGAGAAAGAACGCCTACAGATATATTAATTAGAGGAGAAAAGCTTCAGGCTGAGACAGCGGACAGGGAGAAACGATTGGAGGCTGGACTCAGAGATAAGGAAAGGGGTCGTCAACATGAATTCTTTTCGTAGTTGAAAAGAATGGAGACTGACCTGGAGATCCGAAGACTGGAGGGAGGAATTGCTCCTACGCCCTCCAACTCATTAGGTGGTCCAGTAACAGAACAACATTCAGATGTATCCTACCTTCGTTCTGGGGCAGTGTCCTTTCCTCTGGAACCATTTAACGAACAGACGGACAACATAGAGACATTTTTGTCACGCTATGAACTTATGTGCGTCAGTTGTGGTATTGAGGAGGGGAAATGGGCGACTAAACTTTCGCAGGCCTTGAGATCAAATGCGTATGACGTGTTCTCTCGACTTACACGCGAGGAACAACAAGACTATGCAATACTCAGGAGTGCACTTTTAAGCAGATTTGAAGTCGATGGCGACTCTTATAACATTAAGTTCAGATCAGTAAGAAAGGAGCCAGGCGAAAGTTATGCTCAGCTCGTGAAAAGATTGAAATCTTACATACACAAATGGGCCTGTCTAGGTAAGTTTGAAGAAACCTATGAGGGATCTAGAGAAATGGTCATCATAGATCAGCTCAGAGGAAAGATGTCCAACAAGATGAAAGTATTTTTGACACAAAATGGGTCGGACCGATTGGAATCTATCATCATCCTGGCAGAGAGATCTGAGAAATCTCAAAAGGAGATTGGGGGTTAGGGACGCTCGGCCAACGCTCTCCCTCAAGATAAAACTCCGAATCCTAAGGACAGTGACAGCACCTTAACCACCAAGAAAACGGGGAAATCCAAAAGCACCACTCAAAACTTAGCCCAAGCTGCGCTGAAGGAGGCAAAACCATACTGCACATTTTGTAAAATTAAGGGCCACCACATTACATCTTCTACGAAGAAGCCACACCCACACACAACTGCATGTTTGGCCAACCGGAGAAAGAAGAGACTGAACACTGATGAAACGTCCAGACGGGCACCCTTAAAGACACATTATCTCATCTTCTGGTTGTAGAATCCATATTGCTGAATGGATTAAAGACGACATGTCTCTACGATACAGGGTTATTGTATGACTGCATCGTTTCATCATCCTTGGTTCACCATGAACAGGTGACAGAGGAGATTGTCGAATTACAGGGACCCCAGAGGGATTCTACAACTATGTCTCTTCCGGTTGCAAAGGTGAGCATAGCTTCTTATTATGTCACTGGGACAATCAAGGCGGCACTCTTGGACGATCCTATCTATCCCGTAATTCTCGGTTTAAGATACGTATTTTTGTGAGACCCTATTCAACCTGTGGCAATGTCTTCAATGATGAGTCGATCCCAGACGAAAAAGACCCCAGAAACTACTACACCGATACATCGCACGGAGGAACTGAAGAGGGCACAAGAACCCGACAGCACCTTGAAACCCTGCTTAAGAAAACTGCCGAAGTCACATTTACCTCTACGTAAAGGTGATCTGTTCATGAAGTCAGCACTTCTCTACAGACGAGCAGTTCGAGCTGGACAAGAGTTTAGTCAACTTGTTGTTCCAACTCCTTACAGGACTCAGATCCTTGAAATGGGCCATAGCCTACCTTTCAGTGGGCATATGGGCATTAACGCAACTACACAGCGAATTGCCAGGGATGAACTCAGACATTCAACGGTTTGTGACATCATTCCCACAGTATCAGAAGATCTCACCAAAACACCGGACAGCCCCGACAAGGTATGGTGATTTGCCAATCACTGGGACTCTATTCGAAAAGGTAGCAGTGGACATTATCGGACCTCTTTCTGCAACGAAGCGGCGGAATCGATACATATTAACGCTGGTGTACACAACTACCATGTGGGCCGAAGCGGTTCCGATGCCAAGCTGTCAATCCAAGCATGTCGGAGAAGCACTATTAGGAATATTCACACGTCTAGAATTTCCACTTAGAATTCTGGCGGACAATGGTTCACAGTTTCGTGGTAAACGTATGGAAGAAGTGTTCAGACTCTTTCATTCTCGCCATATCTTTAGTTCTCCGTATTGCCCTCAGTCGAGCGGACTTGTGGAACGGTGGAGCGGGACATTGATCAGTATCCTGCGCAAGATTGCCCAGGAGAAGACAGAGGATTGGGATGTGTAATTACCCTCGGCTCTATTCGCAAAAAGTGAGGTACCCCATCACTCAACAGGTATTTCCCCAGCCACATTGTTGTTTGGACGACCGATCAAAGGACCACTAGAGGCGTTACTTCGAACCTGGACCGATGATAATATAGACAATACAGTCGTGACTGCAGCGACGTATGTTGCCGAGTTGAATAATTGTTTACAACGCAGTTCGAAACAAGTAAATGCCAATCTAGTCAAGCCAGAATTGCTCGCTACTTCAACAGGAAGGCAAAAGATCCGATCAGTCAGAATAAGCTGCAAATAGGATGGAGAGGACCTTATGTAGTGACGGAGAAGATCTCTCGTACCAACTACAAAATTTCTGTCAAAGGCAAGATGAAAGTATTTCACATAAACCTTTTGAAGAAATATAATGAATGACCCTCAACCACCAAACCTGCACATCTGATGGCTATGGCCGTGGCTACAGAAGTCGAAGAAGGATCAACAATTGGAGTCGAGTACCCACTGCAAGCCAAAGAGATCTTTAAGGATGTGGAAATTAATCCCAACTTATCAAAGGATCAGCAGAAGTAGATTCGGGACCTTGTGGCTATGTATGCAGAAGTACTTACAGACAAGCCAGGACGTACAGATTTGGAAGAATTTGACATGAAGTTAAATGACACAGTGCCTGTGCGAGTAAAGATTACCCTGTGCCTTATGCAAAGCAAAAGACTTTGGAGTAAGAGATATAGCAACTGCTCTCGTCAGAAATCATCTCACCGTCTGAATCACCTTACAGTGCCAGCGTCGTTGTGTTGAGAAAGCCAAGTGGAGAACATAGATCGTGAATCGATTAACGAAAACTAAATGTTATTACTGAATTTCGAGCAGAGCCCCTGCCTGATCAGAATAAACCATTCACAGCACTCAACCGAGCTAAGTACTTTACTAGGATTGATCTCAGCAAGGGATATTATCAGATTCCTGTTATACCGGAAGTTCGACCATGGTTGGCCTTCAACACCCCTAGAGAACATTATAAGTTCACCGTTCTTCCATTTGGATTGAGTAATGCTCCCAGCGTCTTTACACATAACATGAGAAAATTACTTGACCCACTACATCATCCAGGCATCAGCCACTTCATGGATGATATACTGATCGCCACTTATACATTTGAAGAGCATGTTGAGACACTGCATCTCTTGTTCAGGCGAGTCAAAGACACTGGTTTGACAGCTAGACCCAAGAAGTGTCAAATAGGATTCCAAGAATTGGACTTTCAAGGTCATAAGTTATCTCATGGATTAATAACGCCACAAGAAGGAAACGTGGACAAACTTCAGAGAGCACCTCGTCCAAGAACAAAAAAGGATGTCAGATCATTTGTACCCTTATGTGGATTCTATCGAAGATACATCAAGGACTTCAACACTCTGTCAGCGCCCTTGACGGATCTTACCAAAAAGGGGAACCCAGAGAAAGTCAATTGGCCAGCTGAATGTGAGAGAGCCTTCACGGCACTCAAACAAACTTTAACTGCGCATCCGATTTTACATCTACCAGACCTCAACCACCCGTTCGTGCTGCGCACCGATGCCAGTAACGTGGGAATTGGGGGCAACTCTGTTGCAGAGAAAGGAAGATGTACCATAAGAGCTATTCCCTGTAGCTTATACCAGCAAGAAATTAAATGCAGCGGAGAAAAACTATAGCATGATCGAGAGGGAATGTCTTGCACTTGTATGGAGTGTACAGAAGTTTCAGGCATATCTATATGGCAAGCACTTCACCGTACAATGTGATCACCAACCACTCATGTTTTTAGCAGCATCAAAGAATTTAAATGCACTACTTATGAGGTGGTCTTTGCTTCTTCAACCATATTCGTTCCAGACTGAATACGTTCCTGGGAAGATGAATGTGGGGGCAGACTTCCTGAGTCGGCATCCAATTCCGGATGAGTCATGTCATTCAGCTTTAGAAGAAGATACACTGGAGTGAATCACGAAGAGGTCTGACAACTGTAAATGATGAAATCTCAGTTCCCTTACCGTTAGAACTATCTAGGGAGGGGCCATTGCAGAATCCGTCATGTTACAGTGCGTCAACTAATGCACACCAACCGGAGGAAAATATTGCACTTGAAAGTACGATAACACCCCACGCCACACTTGACACTCGAGATGGATACTTGTCAGCTTATATTTAGACTAAACAGCGTCCTCACTACATATAACCATTGGAGGAGGTCAGTCATGTGATCGTTGGTTTGGCCCGTTGTTAGCGTCCAACTTTTGAATTGAGCATTCTTCCAGACACGACCCAAGCGGACAGTCCAGTCTCTTGAGCGGTCGCCGAATTTTCCTAATATCATGTGTAGTTTATTCTGACACGAGTGGTGCAGCATGATGGAAGGGTAGAAGAGAAGATGCTACAAAACCTGTGAGAGATCAAGACGACTCAGGCATCTACCAGAGTAAGAGCAGCCTTCAGTTTGACCTAATTGGCAGGTAATGAAGTGGATCCTCCCACCCATGGACCCAGGCTACAGCTCAGTCACGTTGCTCCAAGGTGTCATGTTCTACTGACACATATACATCCACCCAGGGTATAACCAAGAGCAAAAGAGGCCTCAAACACACCAGGCCATCCAAACTCTTGTTTTTCAGGAAGATCAACTCATCCATTGTGCCAAGGACAATTTTCTTTCCACAGCAAACAAACAGTAGATATGAAACATACCTAGATTGGTTGTAGACTTGGAGAGGGGAGGGCATAATATTCATGTATTCTCTGTATGATGATTTTGTAACAATCCAATATGCATGTGAATATGACATGAAATGTGTTCCTTTGATTCAAACCAAGTTTAACAATTAACATTAACACTAGATACTTCTCTATTTTATTTACAGTTCATTTGTTTGTATAAGATTGTTCGTGAACAAGTTGTCTTTGTGTATAATTTCAATACATATTTATCACTATTACTATAATGGGAAATTAAGAGAGGAGAGGTGAATCGGTTAAGAAATAGTTGAACTTTTCTCCCTTAACTACCCATAGTCCATATTATTCTTTCACTGAATCCGTTATCATTCTGATGAAGTCATTCCAGACTGATTAGAATTTACAAAACTGTAAGGGGGTTTAAGAGCTATTAGGAATCTTTGGTGAGAGGAATAATCTCATAATGTACTTCTATCTTCCACGAGACCACCCTAGACAACCCGAGTCCTAATGGCCAATGTTCTTATTCTTGACTATTACATATTCGAGAGGAATTGGGCCCATCTTTCTATGAATACTAGAATACGGGTAATGCACAACGTGATCCTAATTCCTATCACAACATATGACAATTATCCACACTGCTATATACTTGTGACACCTAGACTGTTTACTAGCGACACGCCCGGAAATTTAACCACTTCAACACAGTCTGCCTTAGGAAGCCATTGAAGATTAAATGGCAAGATAAGGTCTCAGACATGAAGTCTTAGACAGAGCGTCCATGCCCAGTATCCACACTCTACTCATGAAGAATCAGATTAGCTGGGTTGGTCAAATGACTCGCATGCCGGTTCACAGACTCCCAAAACGCATTTTCTACGGCGAGCTGCGTTGGGTAAACGCTCCCGGTGCTGCCAAAGAAAACTTTTTAAAGACCTCTGAAGATCTCACTAAAATCTTTTGGAATTAAGATTGACAACTGGGAGAAATTCGCGACAAACATTATCACGAAAGGGTGCAGTCAATCGTAAAGAAACCATGATTGCAATAGCTGTAAAAAAGAACAGGCTGGACAATAAAATCACTGCAGGAGATCTTTCTAATGGAACATCAAGCATTCTTTGTCAGCATTGTCAAAGAACATTTCGAACCAAAATGGATCTTAGAACTCACGGCTTCAAACTTTCAACCCGATTGGATGAAATTAATTGTCATCATCATTCTTGATGGACAAACAACGCATGTTTCATTACTTGACCGTTCCAACAGTACATTACTAAAACAGTTAAACATCACTAGAACAGTTAAAAAGTTAGTTAGTTAGATAGTCGACAGATCATCCTCATTCACTCCAGAAAAAGGGCAGCGAGTTTAATGGTGAAAAGCATACCGACAATTCTAACCTACGTGAACATCTGCAGTTGCAGTCACTCCACAAACGCCTACTTTTTAACAAGGCTAATCTAATTCACAAAATCCTATTTCAAAATGATCACGCTACCTTTGGCCATTGTTCAAATATAACGCACGACATAGCTAACGGCTAAATATACTTCATGTCCCTAAACCCAGGATAGACTTATATAAATGTAAACAAAGGCACCCTGGCACTAATGCAAATGCATAAATATGTACGTGGGGAAAACTTAGGGTGCTTATCTGAGATAATGTCGGTCATTGAGTGTCCAGGGGTGAAAGGTGGGTCTGAGAAGAGAGGGAAGTGGAGGAAAGGTGGGTCTGAGAGAAGAAGTAAGGGAAAAACGTTGTTCTGAGGGAAGTGGAGAAAGGTAGGTCTGAGAGAAGAAGAAAGTGGGGAAAGATGGTTCTGAGGGAAGAAGAGAAAATTCATACCCGAAGTTGTATAGCCCACTAGAAAAATGTAGTAGCATATCCTTTATATGACGTAGCAATAAACCCCAATATTAATTTTGCCGTTTGTGATTTCTTGGCCAGTTTGCGTTCGGTGTCATGTTGTTGCTTTCTGAGCGACTCCTCATGCCATTCTGTGCAAACCAATGCAGGGCGGACTGCATTCCAAGCGCTTGCCGCTGTGTCCCTACGTTCTTATGCGGGCTTGTGCGTACTACACCTTCCCACAGAGCCGGCTATAGCTCACTGTTAATCCGCTTTTCACCGTGCGCTCACATGGGCGTTCCCCCCCCCCCCCCCCCCATCCCTCCCACCGGGCGGCTAAGCCAATTCTTGTCGCCTATCGACCCGTTTAAACAATACATTCGGTTCTTTCCATTTACATCAAACGGATAACGCTTAAGGCGCATTCGACCAAACCAGGATTCAGATAAGTAACCTTTGTATTTGCATGTAGTGTTTTCGTGTATTTGTGTGTCGATTTGTGTTTGTTCCGTGTTGACGAAGGCTTTAGCCGCAACGTCCATTTTGTTTCTTGTAATCCTGTTCTAGTAAAGCTCACAATATACTTCTCGTTTCTTGGTGTTCTATTTAGAACAGTTAAACAGTACATTAGAAGAACACGTGCACAGTACATTACTAGAACAATTAAACAGTACATTATGAGAGCAATTAAACAGTACATAACTAGAACAGTTAATCAGTACATTACTAGAACGGTTAAACAGTAAATTATTAGAAACGTTAAAAGTACATTACTAGAAAAATTAAACAGTACATTACTAGGATAGTTAAACAGTACATTGCTAGAACAGTTAAAGAGTACATTGCTCAAATAGTTAAACAGTACATTGTTAAAAGAGTTGAAAAGTATATTGCTAGAACAGTTAAATAGTATATTGCTAGAACAGTTAAACAGTACATTGCTAGAACAGTTTAAGAGTACATTGCTCAAATAGTTAAACAGTACATTGTTAAAAGAGTTGAAGAGTACATTGCTAGAACAGTTGAAGTGTACATTGATGGGTGTCGGATAACGTTGGGTTAATCACAAGGAGATAGAGGATACTACAGTTCCTTTTTCCCAATGTGATCCTGCCCGTTATAATTATCTTAACTTTCAATGGCTCAAATGCTTGAGTCCATAACTAGAGTCCCGGAGAACCAAGGAATTCCTCTAGGAAAACAAGGAGAAGTTTCCCTGAATAACAATATTCTTTTGGTCGTTCCTTGCCTCTCTTCTCTTAGCTAAGTAATTAATATCTAGGGTTGTTTATGTAAACAACTTAACGATGCCAAGAAAAAAAAAATACACTCAAGAGAGTAAATGACCCCCTTTCCATAATTTAATAAATATAAATTTGGTTATTGATCCTAAAGTTCTTAAAACATCAATCCATTTCAAAAACAAAGGTCATAAACATATAAATCATTGATGTCCCAAACATACAGTTCACAAATATCAAGCTATGTTCAAGTTCCTCATTGATAGTTACCATTCACCTTCCCTTGGAGTAGACTAAGTCTGGAACTGGGTATGCACTCAGGTTGATCTATTCCAGAGTTCTTGGATCCCTGTGGCAAATAGTCTCCTGAAATTATGCATATTACATTTCCCTAGAGTGTAGATATGTTTCAGGTGCTAACAGGATAGTGGCTCTTGGTTCTCTACCCTCGGGTACAAGAATGAGTTCTCTATGTTACCTGTCCTAACTGTTTAGTGGAACTTCTTGAAGGTAGTTGCTTTTGGAATAGTTTTCCGCATCACTCTATCCAGGTGCTTCAATCCAAAGTAAGGCCTGGATCTAGATGGATCTAGCCATTACCTTAAATTTCAGCATCAAACATATATCTGCTGATATCATCAATATGAACATTAGAAATAGAAGACAGTCAAAATCCCCCCCCCCCCCCCCCCCGAAAAAAACAAGGAAAATAAATGCAGGGGATTTTGATCCTGAGGAAAAAATAAACAAGGGAGGAAGAGGGTCTTGGTGTTCTGCAATAGTTGTCATCTCTACGACTGGTTACTCTTCATCCAATCCTTCTTTATAGGGCGCTCAAAATTTAGACTACCAGATAAGCAGTGTCATCTTCACCCCTGCCTGTCACCTATGGTCTCCAGGTTGAGTAATACCTTGATCGATTCAGAATTTGATAACTAAGTTCACCATTCCCTTTTGTACATAATTATTTTCCCTAGATACCCTTCAATTTGAAAAGAAAAGGTCTCATACAGTAAGAGTGTTAATTCTTTCCGAAATGCAATGAGTATTTGCTTATAAATAATATAAGTACATTATGGTATCATCTCATGTATAACATTCTGGAGAATTCTTCCTAATCACATGCTTCAAGGAGGAGTATCTTCACCATGTACGTAATATGCCTTTACCTCATTCATCATCATCATCATCATCATCATCATCATCATCATCATCATCATCATCATCATCATCATCATCATCGTCATCGTCATTATCATCATCATCATTATTATCATCAACGTTATTATCATCCTCATTATCATTATCATCATCATTATTATCATCATCATTATTATCACCCAACACAATTCAGGACACAAAACCATATGATTGTAACATGAGTGATATGGAATACAGAGTGGTGTCATGCTTAGATGTGCACTAAATTATTAATTAGTGTATGTGTATCACTAATACCTTCTCCTCTGGTAGACATAACATTATACATCAAATTGCCTGTAATCGGGAGATTGATTGACTGCTCATACTCCTTCTCAGTATGTCACCTTTTCATCACTCAATCCACAATTATTTATCAGAAATCATAACCATACTTGCATGGATAATAATTAGGCATACGTATGTGACTTACAAATGATAAATTCACATATTTAACACCAATGAAATCATAATTGAATCACCACATGAAAGCTTCCACCGAATACACAAGATTATATGATACCCGTAGCGAACGATTTAACATCCCATTTGCTCGTGTACTGTTTCTATTACGAATTAAACTAATTCCGACTACTAGTAATTGAACATTAAAAAATAATTCCTTACCACTGAACTAAGTATTCTAGCTTTCCTAATCCTAAGTTAATCACACACTCCTAAATCACTGCTGAATAATCTTAACTGCTTAATGAGTTAAATGTATAACCTAGGTCCAATGCTTATGAATTCATAGAATCTGTCTAACTAGAAGAAAAAGCCTCAGTATGGTTTAACCTCGTGTACAGTTCATCTATGAACTACAACATCCGAATATAGTGTTTAGTCTCTCCGGAATTACGTTCTATAGGACTAACCACATGGTTATACCACATCAACTTGCCATCTTCTGGGAAGGTGCATGACTAGCGTAATATGTATTAAAATGTGCTTACCTTCAACAAAGTTGGATGTCTTCTTCAAACATAACGTCGGCAGATTTCAGACTCCAGACTTCCTTTTACGTTTCCATGTTCCCTGGCTGCTTATAGGCTGGTATTTCTTACTTTTCCTCTCGTTGATTTTAACATCATTAGAGGGTTTAGTTTGTTGATGCTACAATGCCGCCAGTGGGTCGTCTTCTGTTTTAACGCTTGTTGAAGGCTTTTCTCGCACACTAGCCCTTTACCGGTATGTACATTATTTTTAAAGACTCTCCTACCACGCTTGGGGCTATGGCGTCATGACCAATGGCGAAGCTCTGTTTAGACTATGTTTAGAATATTGTTGTCCGCTTTAGGAATCCGCGCTCTTTCAAACTTGAGGCAGAGGTTCCCAAACCACGGCCCGCGGGCCACTTGTGTCCCGCCAGATGTCAGAAAGCGGCTCCCGAGTCCTCGTTATTTAATATAATATATTTTAATAATTTCCAAAATGTACTCTGAGCGCCACGTCAGTGTGAGATAATTTACTATGCTCGATGTTATTATGCTAAGATATTATGGATGCGCCTGTTCAGTTCGCAATGAAACGTTATGAAGTTCCCATATTCCAGCCTTGTTGACCAGTCAGAGTGCGCAAGGCGCCATGTTGTCGTCTGTTACCACTGTTTAGCAGAGTCGATAGTATTGTGTTGAAATTAAATTTCTCAAATAAAAATTTACTGCTAAAGCCTATAAATATTAGTGTGGAAAATGTAAAATCAAACAATGGTAACATGCAAAAATGTGAAGATGTTGCATGTTGTGAATTCAACGAAGATTGGACGGAGAAATGTATGTCTATGCCTAGCCTTAGTGGTAAACCAGTTTGCTTAATCTGCGGATTTTGTGATTCTGTTACAAAATAATTTAATCTGGAACGGCACTTCACGACCACACATTCAGACATAAATGCTCAATATCCGATCAATTCGGAGTTAAGAAAAGATTTCATAGCTAAAAAAGAAAGTTCTCTGACAGGCAGCAGTCATTTTTATCAAGGCCCACGAACAGATCAAGAGTGATGTTGTTGCGTCGTACGAAGTCGATCTTCTATTGGCTCAAAAAAAAACGATGTCTTTTACCGATGTAGAAGAAATAATCAAGCCTTCCCTTAAAACTGCTGCTAGAATGCTTCGCGATAAAAAGTGTGAAACAAAATTTGATCAGATTCTTTTTTCTAATAATACTATGGCCAGACGAGTTAAAGAATTAGCCAACGATGTTCATCGTTAAGTAGCAGCACATATCAAAAATTGTAAATTTTTTTTTAATTGGCAATGGATGAATCCACTGACATTTCTGACACAGCTCAGGTCGCAGTTTTTGTTCGAGCAATAAATTATACTTTTGAAGTCTTTGAAGAACTTCCAGGACGTGAATCAATGCATGCAACTACTAAAGGGGCTGGTCTGTTTGAAACTCTGAAGTTGTGTGTAGAGAAAAACAACATAGAATGGACCAATTTGGACAGTGTATGCACCGACGGTGCTTCGGCTTTGACGGGTAAAAAGTCTGGATGTCTAGCATTATTGGAACACTTCGGAGGACATCTTCGGGTGTACGAGTTTGACAGCTGCTCGACATTGTCTACCTCTCTGTAGAATAGTTCGCCCTTAATGGTGTGTGGAGTCCGATTTTTCTTGTAGTATGGTGCTGTTTATGTGCACATTTAGTTGTACTGTTGACGTCACTGCATTAACAAGTAACTGCTGGACACACAGCTGGTCTGAGATTGTGTGTGTACACACATCACTGACACGTGCAGGCCTTGGACATCTGTGTCTATACATATCACTGACACACTTGGACATCTGTGTGTACACATATCATTGACACAGTTGAACATCTGTGTCTAAATATATCACTGACACACTTGGACATCTGTGTCTATCCATATCACTGACACACTTGGACATCTATCTGTGTTTACACATATCATTTACACATTTGGACATCTGTGTCTACACATATCACTGACACACTTGGACATCGGTGTTTATACATATCATTGACACACTTGGACATCGGTGTTTATACATATCATTGACACACTTGGACATCTGTGTGTACACATATCATTGACACACTTGGACATCTATGTGTACACATATCATTGATAACTTGGACATCTGTGTGCACACATATCATTGACACACCTGTACATTTGTGTGTACACATATCATTGACCCACTTTGACACCTGTGTGCACACATATCATTGACACACTTGGACACCTGTGTGTACACATATCATTGACACACTTGGACATCTGTGTGCATACATATCATTGACACACTTCGACATATGTGTGTACACATATCATTGACACACTTGGACATCTGTGTGTACACATATCATTGACACACTTGGACATCTGTGTGTACACATATCATTGACACACTTGGACATCTGTGTGTACACATATCACTGACACACTTGGACATCTGTGTGTACACATATAACTGACACACTTGGACATCTGTGTGCATACATATCATTGACACACTTCGACATATGTGTGTACACATATCATTGACACACTTGGACATCTGTGTGTACACATATCACTGACACACTTGGACACCTGTGTGTACACATATCCCTGACACACTTGGACATCTGTGTGTACACATATCATTGACACACTTCGACATATGTGTGTACACATATCATTGACACACTTCGACATATGTGTGTACACATATCATTGACACACTTCGACATATGTGTGTACACATATCATTGACACACTTCGACATCTGTGTGTACACATATCATTGACACACTTCGACATATGTGTGTACACATATCATTGACACACTTGGACATCTGTGTGTACACATATCATTGACACACTTGGACATCTGTGTGTACACATATCACTGACACACTTGGACATCTGTGTGTACACATATAACTGACACACTTGGACATCTGTGTGCATACATATCATTGACACACTTCGACATATGTGTGTACACATATCATTGACACACTTGGACATCTGTGTGTACACATATCACTGACACACTTGGACACCTGTGTGTACACATATCCCTGACACACTTGGACATCTGTGTGTACACATATCATTGACACACTTGGACATCTGTGTGTACACATATCATTGACACACTTGGACATCTGTGTGTACACATATCATTGACACACATGGACATCTATGTGTACACATATCATTGACACACTTGGACATCTGTGTGTACACATATCATTGACACACTTGGACATCAGTGTGTACACATATCACTGACACACTTGGATATCTGTGTGTACACATATCACTGACACAATCGGACATCTGTGTGTACACATATCATTGACATACTTCGACATATGTGTGTACACATATAATTGACACACATGGATATCTATGTGTACACATATCATTGACACACATGGACATCTATGTGTACACATATTATTGACACACTTGGACATCTGTGTGTACACATATCATTGACACACTTGGACATCTGTGTGTACACATATGACTGACACACTTGGATATCTGTGTGTACACATATCACTGACACAATCGGACATCTGTGTGTACACATATCATTGACATACTTCGACATATGTGTGTACACATATCATTGACACACTTGGACATCTGTGTGTACACATATCATTGACACACATGAACATCTGTGTGTACACATATCATTGACACACTTGGACATCTGTGTGTACACATATCATTGACACACTTGGACATCTGTGTGTACACATATCACTGACACACTTGGATATCTGTGTCTACACATATCATTGACACAATCGGACATCTGTGTGTACACATATCATTGACATACTTTGATATCTGTGTCTACACATATCATTGACACACTTGGACATATGTGTGTACAGATATCATTGACACATACAGGCCTGGGAAATCTGTGTATACTTACCTTGAATGTGAGTGGCTGCAGCAAGTAGCAGACACAGCAGCACGGCTCCTGATGCTTGTAACATTGTTCTGTGGAGAGACTAAGCATGCATGGCTTTCCTCGGGTTTCTACAGAATCACAGACTGCACGGCACATTTATAGCCAGCCAGGAACAACAGTAATGTACAACTGTTTCCCTGGCTGTAAGGGTTTTCTATGAAAGTTACATCTCCAATCTTGACCTTCATTGTTTCTTAGAAAGTGAGTATTCTAGTATTGCATGGCATTCTGGGACTGTCCTTGAACAGTCCTTTTGGTGTTGTAAACAGTTTTCCTTGCTCAGCTACAGATGGAAATGGAAACATCGAGGTTATCTGACGAATGGTAGATGGTACAGGCGTGGGAACATATTATTGTTCACATTCACACAGGGGATGCCAATCTTGTATGACATGTTTCCAAACATTCTCTGTATGGTTCCACTGATGACCTGACAGATAACACTGGATGGGAGACTGTCTAACAGACGTGACTCAGAACAAACAACACGTCAACACCGACTCCATTCCAATAAACAACACAATGGGGATATCAACAACTGACAACAAACTACAATTAGTTAATACATATAGACGTTTATCTTATGCTCTCCCAAGAAAACTGGGCAACAGCTGGCGTCTATAAGTAACTGATATTGTTAGCTGACTTTCACCTCTTAATCCATGGTCCACTTCTTGAACGTTTTCTACCTCTGGTATTACTCCTCTTCCCTAGAGGTTTCTATCTTCATCACTTTTAGTAGCTTGCCATGTCAAGAGTAGAGAGACTGCCGCTGGTGGCGTTTGGTCAGCCGTTCACTGGGTGGACTACCTTAGCTGGCTTCTGTACCAGCTTATGGGGGATTCTCCGTCTTTGAGCGCCTGTGAAGATCTGTGGATAATGCCCTCTGTATATTAAACGTCCGCGACGTCGCTGATACCAGAGTGCTGATTGGGACTATCCAGTTCTTGTAGCAGTTCCGCCTCTATCTTTAGTATGTCAGCTGTATAAGTTGAGTCCCAGCCTTCTTTAAAGCGCCATACACGGCTCGCGATGACTGATCCCACGACAGTGCTATCATGACATGACAGATTTAGGGTCCAGTATTAATGAACTCATGACTGCCTAGACAAGTGTGGACACACCCCGCACACAACAATATCACATCAATCAGCTCTGCTTGGTTCTCTTTGACTCATATGTGTCTTACACGTCATAGTTTAAAGCACGATATACAGTTAAAGTAACTGTATACGCCAAGAAACAATAAATATGATCTGGGTACACTGAAAAAAAAAATGATGACTAGGAAATACAAGACATTTTCAACATAGAAAAAGAACAGATTTGATATATTCTCTGATCTAGAGATCTTATTTCAATATGTGGATGATTAGTGTGAAATGTTGATGACTTAAATCAGTTTGGCTGCAGAAACAACCATTCCAAAATTAATCAAAGTTGGTCGTAAGAAATTGATGACTGAAGACATTTTGCAACTAATGGAAAGAAGAATACACAACAAAAATCATCATCATCATCATCATCATCATCATCATCATCATCATCATCATCATCATCATTATCATCATCATCGTCATCATCATCATTTTCTTCTTCTTCTTCTTCTTCTTCTTCTTCTTCTTCTTCTTCTTCTTCTTCTTCTTCTTCTTCTTCTTCTTCTTCTTCTTCTTCTTCTTATTCTTCTTCTTCTTCTTCTTCTTCCACCTTTCCCGTCAAGCGTCGTGGGGATGTATAATTGGCGTTCCAGCGCGCGATGTGTGGCACTGAATGTCATTCCGTATGATAGTACAAATGCCTTTATGTCGTCAATCCATTTTCTTCTCGGGCGTCTTCTTGCTCTCGTAGCAGATGATCATTGATGTAGGGCCAGTGCTGGTAGTTGCTGGTGTTGCATTCTAACGACATGGCCAAACCACTTGATCTTCTGCCCTTCGGTAAATGTGCACAAGGTGTTGAACCCACTGTCTGTTTGGTAACAACATTTCTAACTCGGTCTCGGATAGTTAAGTTGAGTTCTTCTCAGGCATCTCATCTCGCAGGTGTTGATTTTGCTAAAGTATGATTATCATAATGTCCAAGTTTGAAATTGATAGCATAGGGTTGGTGTGAATATGTTGTTTATTATCTATCGTTTTGCGGACATATGTATGTTTGGATGTTTCAGTACGGATGATAGTTGATATGTAAGTGCACTTGCTTTTTGACATCTTATTTTGATTTCTCTATCCAATTTGCCATCTTCTGTGATCATACTTCCAAGATATTTGAATTCTTTAACTTGTTTCAGAGATGTGCTATTTATTCGTATATTTAGTGGACCAGAAGATCTGCTAACTTGCATTACTTCGGGTTTTGCTGTATTTATACCCATAATGAATCTACTGCATGTTGAACTCAGATTATTAATATGATTTTGCAGTCTGCCTCGTCGCTATAAAACAGACACTATTCGTCTGCAAGTAGAAGTTCATTTATTACATGTGGATCTGTTTTTTCTTCATCTGAAGTATAGAGTTCTAAATTTTCTGAATCTGTTCTTTCAAGGCTTGCTTCCTTGTATATTCTGTCTATGTAGATATTAAATAGTAGAGGAGAGAGCACAGATCCCTGTCTCTCTCCTGTATTGATTTTGAGCATATCTGATATACCTTCTTGTGTTCTTACTGCGCCTTGGCTCGAGTGGTACATGACTGTGAGGTTTTCTAGTAATTGTTCTAGTATCCCGTAGTCTTCAATGTTGCTCAATAATTTGTATCTATCTACTCTATCGAAAGCCTTTCCCTTTTCTACAGAGTATTCTACTTGTCACGGGATTCGATGGTTTTTTTTACATATTTGTCTAAGCGTAAATAGTGCATCAGTACAACTTTCACCTTTCCTGAAAACAAATTGTACTTTGATTACAATCACATTTTGAGATTTGTTAAATTCATTTGTCCAGTTTCTCCGTAGCATGTTGTGCTTTATTCATTCATTTATCGAGTTTCTCTGTAGCATGTTGTGTTTTATTCATTCATTTATCGAGTTTCTCTGTCACATTTTGTGTTTTATTTATTCATTTATCGACTTTCCCCGTCACATTTAGTGTTTTATTTATTCCTTTATCGAGTTTCTCTGTCACAATTTGTGTTTTATTTATTCATCTGTCGAGTTTCTGTGTTTTCTTACTCTTGTACAAGCCCGCCAGCATAAAACTTCTTGAATCCCTACCACAGAGAATCGATTTACCAGAGTCAAAACAAGGTGTGTTAGTGTAACTGTGTCTCGTCTGCTGCCTTTACTCCCCACTACATCTCTTGGTACACATGTTAATGGGTCTCTCATGGAGCCCAGGTCAACATTTATTTTAAAAATACGCCTTGATTGGGATTCGAACACTAGCCTCTGGGTGGACAGGAACGTGATTGAGCCACTCTCAGAGTTGTGTATCTTAGTGTCACTGTTGAAATCTTAGAAAATGAGTAAACACTCAAGTTAGACACTCTCATAGTTGTATATTTTTGTGTCACTGTTGGAATCCTGGACAATTAGTCAACATGCGAGTTAGCAACTCTCAAAGTTTTTATTTTGGATCACTGTTGGAATTCTGGACAACTAGTCAACAAGTGAAAACATCCCTGGAAGCCTTGGAGATGTGGATTTATAGAAGAATGCTGAAAATGCCCTTGTCTGTACACTTGTCTCAAAGATGCCATATTGTCAAGCCACTATGTCTGTATTATTGTTCCAATTATGCCATGTTGTCAAGCCACTATGTTTGTATTCTTGTCCCAATCATGCCATGTTGTCAAGCCACTATGTTTGTATTCTTGTCCCAATTATGCCATGTTGTCACGCCACTATATCTGTATTCTTGTCTCAATTATGCCATGTTGTCAAGCCACTATGTCTATAATCTTGTTCCAATTATGCCATGTTGTCAAACCCTTGTATCTGCATTCTTGTCCTAATTATGCTATGTTGTCAGTCCACTATGTCTGTATTCGCGTTCCAATGAAGCCATGTTGTCAATCGACTATGTCTGTATCCTTGTCCTAATTATGCCATGTTGTCAAGCCACTATGTCTATAATCTTGTTCCAATGATGCCATGTTGTCAAGCCACTATGTCTATAATCTTGTTCCAGTCATGCCATGTTGTCAAGCCACTATGTTTGTATTCTTGTCCCAATTATGCCATGTTGTCACGTCCACTATATCTGTATTCTTGTCTCAATTATGCCATGTTGTCAAGCCACTATGTCTATAATCTTGTTCCAATTATGCCGTGTTGTCAAACCCTTGTATCTGCATTCTTGTCTGTCCCAATTATGCCATGTTGTTAGTCCACTATGTCTGTATTCGCGTTCCAATGAAGCCATGTTGTCAATCGACTATGTCTGTATCCTTGTCCTAATTATGCCATGTTGTCAAGCCACTATGTCTATAATCTTGTTCCAATGATGCCATGTTGTCAAGCCACTATGTCTATAATCTTGTTCCAATGATGCCATGTTGTCAAGCCACTATGTCTATAATCTTGTTCCAATCATGCCATGTTGTCAAGCCACTATGTTTGTATTCTTGTCCCAATTATGCCATGTTGTCACGCCACTATATCTGTATTCTTGTCTCAATGATGCCATGTTGTCAAGCCACTATGTCTATAATCTTGTTCCAATTATGCCATGTTGTCAAACCCTTGTATCTGCATTCTTGTCCCAATTATGCCATGTTGTCAGTCCACTATGTCTGTATTCGCGTTCCAATGAAGCCATGTTGTTAATCGACTATGTCTGTATCCTTGTCCTAATTATGCCATGTTGTCAAGCCACTATGTCTATAATCTTGTTCCAATGATGCCATGTTGTCAAGCCACTTTATCTGCATTCTTGTTCCAATTATACCTTCTTGTAAAGCCACTATGTCTGTATTCTTGTCCCACCTTGCCAGTGACAGTGTTTCCCAGTGCCTCGCTTCTCATCACTTGACCAAAGTATGCTGCTTGTCTCTTTCCTATAGTTGTATATAATGCTCTACCATGCATTAACCTACTCCAGGTAATCATTGTTCTCCCCCGATAGTGTTTCCACCTTGACGTGGAGGGGGAGCTTGGGTTTCTCGATGACCCTGAGAGCTATCTCGGTGGTAGCGTAGATACCAGCAGGGCCTCCCAAGCCGGACAGGTCAAAGGTTAGAGAACAGACAAAGAGAAACACCCTGGTCTTCCAGGTTGGGAGTTGAAGCGTGGGGTTAACATCCCCACCTTTGTAAAAACTATTTTGTTACGAAACAGACACATAAGCCTTGAATTCAGACTGACATATTTGGACAACGACCTTGGAACGTTAAGGGACTTTTGATATTTGCAACATGGAATGTACGGACACTATATATAGAGCTGGAGCGGATGAAGAACTAACCCGGGAGTTGGTTGAATATCAAATGGATATAACAGCAATTCAAGAAATAAGGTGGCCAGGAGAGAGTACTTTAGAGCAAAATGGAATAATTGTAATATATGGAGGAAACACCAAAAATAAACATGAATTAAGAACAGGATTTGTCATCAAACATGAATTATGGGGGAACGCTATAAACTTTAAAGCTGTTAATGACAGGATGAGTAAATTACGAATAAAAGGTAAATGGAAAAATATAACGATGAATAATGTACATGCACCTACTGAAGAGAAAGAAGATCATATTAAAGAAGACTTTTATAATGATCTGGAAGATGTCATAGAAGAAACCCACAAACAGGACATCATGATTGTGCTGGGAGACTTCAATGCAATAATAGGTAGAGAGCAAATTCATAAAAAAGTTGCCGGTATGGTAAGCCTACATACAACTTCAAATGATAATGGATGGAGAGTCATCAACCTGGCAGAAGCCAAAGGACTGCAGATCACCAGTACCAGACTGCAAAGAAAGGACATACATAAACAAACATGGAAATCATGTGACAAGAGAACCTATAATCAAATAAATCACATTTTATTTAACAACAGAAATGCATCAAACATACAACAAGTTAGAAGTTATAGAAGAGCTAAGTGCCACGGCAACCACTTCCTCGTTGGGGCAAAATTTAAAATAAAACTTAAGAGAGCTTTCTATACTAAACTACAAAAGTTACACCCAACATATAACAGAGAAAAACTACAAGAAATTACAGTCAAAGATAAATTTGCAGATGAAATAAAATGTAAACTTCAAGAATATCAGTACATCAAGAGAGAACATCAAGAATACAATTCAAACTATCGCAGAAGAATGTCTCGGTGTGTTAACTACGCATAGAAAGAACAGATGGTTCAATCAAAAATGTGAAGAAACAGCCATTAGGAAAAAGAATACCAGACAATTATGGTTAAATGATATCAACAACATCCAAAATGAAGAGCAATATAGAACTGAATTAAAGAGGCTACAAAAATAGTTCTGCAACAGAAACGAGAATATATGAGCAATGTAATCAAATATATGGAAACTAATCACCAGAAAAACGAATCCAGAAAGTTTTTTAAAGAAATGAAGTCAATGAAACGAGGGCGCCAACACAACACATATGGTTTAAAAGACAAACAATGGGAATATGATAAATACCAATGAGGAAATGTGTAACACATGGAAAGAATACTTTGTTGAATTACTAAATTGTGAAGCTCCAAGTAACTCTTTCCCACAGGAAGAGGTTCTAACGTGTGAACCACAAATCGAAGAACCTGCATTTGAAGAAATCATATCTGTAATAACACGACTTAAAAACAATAAGGCAACTGGGGCTGATGGAATTGCTGCTCAATTTATAAAGGCAGGCGGCCATGCATTATATCTAAAATTATACGAACTAATAATAAAAATCTGGAGGACAGAAGAATTAACCCATGACTGGAAAGAGTCATTATTGATACCTATCTTTAAGAAAGGTGACAAGATCCAATGTGAAAATTATAGAGGAATATCACTCCTGTCCATAAGCTATAAGATACTAGCCGCGTATTACTAAATAGACTAAAACCATATTCAAAAGACATATTAGGTGACTACCAAGCGGGTTTTAGACAAAATAGGTCAACAATAGATCAGATATTTATCTTACGACAATTAGCCGAGAAAAATTGGGAATATAAAAGAGATCTCCATAACATTTTTGTGGATTTTAAAAAGGCTTATTATAGTGTCCATAGGAATAGTCTATGGAATGCTGTCGCATGATGCGCACTCCGTCTTGTTCACTGCTGCACATCACAATTTCAAAACACACTTCTCACTAAAGGTTTGCACTAGAGAGAATTGGGACGCTAGGAATGCGGCGTCAAGAGTATTAATAGCTGTGACACCCAATGATGGACAGATCATGTGGTCTAAGCCCGTTCCGTCCATTGGTTAACGTAGAATAATCGCGTCGCCCGCGAATTATTCTGGGTCCAGCGACGCTAAATTTCGGCACTTGCAGAGCGACCGGCCAAGCATCTAGATGTGTTTTAGGTCTCTGTAAGTCCCTCATCCTGATTCAGAAGGAAAGCTTCAGACGAAATTATGCCTGAGTTTGTTTATTTCTGAGTCAGGTAAAGCTTTAAGTATGAGAGTGTGTGTGTGTTTAAGTTCCGGCACGAATATATATATTTATTCTTCTATTGGAAGATAGAAACCAACTTTCAACCAGTCCCAAGATGGCTACTCTCTGCCAGCGCTGATGTAGATATCTGACGCCCTCTATCTTTCGTTTCCAGAAGAGTTGCTGTACAATCACTATGTCTGAAGCTGTGAAAAGAGGCTCAATTATGCCCAGACTGTTTCCTATTCTTGAGTCTAAATCCCACTGGCTTGCTGACTGCGTTCAGAGCAGGTTTAGTACAAGATAAACTATGATCTGGTGCTAGGTGTCGCCTTAGTTGCAATCCACAGCGAACCGCCAACACACGCGAATGGGAGAAGGAGGAATGAAAGACTCTACCTCTTATCTTATATGTTCGTGGCGTGAAGACAGATTGTGAGTGTAACTGTTTAGCATCCATGACTGGTCCAGCATTTATACTGCTGTGATTTATTCGAACCAGCATTTGGCACTCTGACGAACCACAGTCCAGCTAACAGACCAACACCGGCACTCAAGTAAACGAATAAAAGAAGAATGGTGTTAGATTGAGAGAATGAGTACAATGTGGTGTCTCATCTTTCTTTCACTCTGTATATATATGTGTTATTGAATGAGAGGCAGTGTAAATCCTCATAAGGAACATTTCACATAGACCTCCACATTCATACCAATTATATGTTACTTATATTAACTTTAGAGTGAAATATTTAATGTATGTTTCTTTACATTATTACTTTGATGTAACATGTGGAATGTAGTTTACTGAACCCATCCCCCTGTTTGACCAAGTAAGTAAAGGACATAATATGCTTTCATGCATAAGCACTTCTAAACTGTCAAGGGGAAATATCACCCCAGTGTCAGAAGAAGTAAGTAAAGGAAATGACAGAAGAGGTGAGAGGGTATAAACAGGAAAGTATCCAGGCAGACTAAAACAATGGTGGCAGCACTGATTGGTAACATGAGTTAATATGTATGAGAGGAACAATCATCCTATTCTGTTTCATTACTGTGTAGGGATCAGATATGCTGGGTACATCTCATCATTTACTCTCCATCATTCTTTTCTAGCCTTGTCCGTCACTGTGTCTGTGTCCTCTGTGAGAACATCAGCCAACAGGCCACTATGTACAAGTGCAGTAAAAGAAAGCTTGCCCAATATAATTGCTGATGTCTAATGCCTGTACAAGGAGACCCACTGTAGCTCTTAACTTGTAGGTACTTCCTGAATCTGCTACCTTCTGTACCTCATGTCTGTAAACCCTTTTCATTCTTGTCCACTGGAGAATTATCATCCTGTGGCTAGATATAAATGTGTTCACCATGTTTATCCACCTCAGGTGAGGATGACGGTGTTCGCAGATTGTCATGATCCAGAGGTGCAGAACATTGCCCAATAATGTACAATGGCTGTCAACCTAGAGCAGATCTGTTATATAAAGGTGCAACAGGAATATGTGGCCAGGACCAAGAATATTAAATGAGTCCCCACTGAACTGTGCCCAAACCGGATCTGTGTTTCATGATTGATCTGGTGAAGTGTAGAAACAGTTCTAAGATCATTAGGATCAAGTTTATACCTCAATGCAAATTACTTACAAATATGGCAGAAGTTTGGCAGCATTTCATCACTGCTATACTTTGATTTTACTCAGTGAAACTTTTCTTTTTTACTTGTGAGAACCATCAATAACTTTTCAGGAACAGAGAGTAGTCATGGACTCCTCTGATTCATACAGTGTGTAGAGACTGTTTAGACTATTTGTTTTACAAATCCTTGAGAAATGTTCCAGTACCATCTGGGGTATTTATTACAGAAACAAGAGCAGGCTAACTGATGGGAGGGCTTAGTGGCCAAATGACTGAAGTCATCTCTGAACATGAGAGTTCTTATTTCTAATGTTGAATATGAACATTATCTCAATGTCTTGATGTATTTCATATATGTCATAATGCATCACTGGTTACTTCCACAGGTTTTTTATTTTGATTAATAAACCAAAATTAACTGTTCCTGCATTTTTCTGTCAGTCCATTGTGGTGTGACAAAACTTTTCATTATTATCTATGTGTTTAGTTAATGTAACTACTCCACATAAGGGTAGTATCTGGAACTACAGGTGACTGGGTAAACTCTAATAGACAGCTAAATTCTGTCCTATTGTAATCTCCCAGGTTCCAGGTTACTCAGAAAAGGGAACTTTACATTTTATTAATTCCTGTGACCATTTCACCTAAAAGGGGAAAATGATCATAGGTGGGGGACTCTCGAGCTAATTAAGTTTCTCTTTTCGGGAAGGAAGATTTTGGAGGGAAGAAATTAACTTTCCTGGGAAAACCCCTAGATTTCCAGAGCTATTATGGGTTACTTTGGCTTCCAAGAACCCATCCCCTCCAAATGAAATCAGTCCCATCCTCATAGCTGTACTTCATTGTGGGGTAAGTCAGAGTGGGTACTGCTTCCAACTCCCAACATGTCACAAATGCTATGCAGGAATTTGGAATACCAAGGAAGTTAATCAGCATTACCAGACTATGCATGGAAGATACTTATAATATAGCAACATATAAAGGCAGGAAATCAGACCCTTTCCAAATAACATCTGGCTTGAAACAGGGTGATGCACTATTGCCGCTCCTTTTCAATCTGGCTCTAGAGAAAGATGTAAGGAAGGTAAAGGGGGAATGTGCAACTGGAGGAACATCCAGTCTGCTGGGTTATGCAGATGATATAGATATTATAGGGGAAAATGAACAAAAGACATTGGAAATATTGACTCACTTAAAGGAAAAAACTCAACATATGGGGCTGGTTATCAACCAAGATAAGACATAATATATGGTAATTTCAAGAGAAGGAACGACTAAAAATTCTGGCCACATACAAATAGATAATATGACCATTAAAAGAACGGAAACATACAAATACCTGGGTACAATCTTCAACTGCTCCAACATAATAAGGGAAGAAGTACAAGCTAGAATCAACTCTGGAAATTAGATATACTATGCACTACAACAACTGCTAAAATCAAAAGCGCTATCTCGTAACACCAAGATAACAATATACAAAACATTGATCAGACCAGTTGTGCTGTATGGCTCTGAAACCTGGAGTACGAACGAACGAACGAACGAACCAACCAACCAACGAACAAACTTTATTTTAAAAGGGTAACAAATTGGGCACGTAGGCCCGTCTTACATTTGGCCCTTTCAGTCACTCATCTTTCATTCATCAAATGTGCATGTTACCTTTACATGAGGGAGGGGGGGGGACACCATTGTCAAATGGATTTTGTAAGCATAAACAATGCATATTACGCATAATACATTCACATGAAGAAAAAACAACATTGTCAAATGAAAGTTGTAAACATAAACAGTGCATATTGCAATGTTGTGAGACAGATCCCTCATCCATCCTCATCCCGCAGCCACCCACACATCCCGCATCCACCACACCTCCCCACCCACCCACACATACCTCCACGCACTCACAAAGACCCAGGCAAACATACATGCCGCCACCCATCCACTGATCCCTCACCCACACACATTTCCCCGCCCACACACACATCCCCCACCCATCCCATAACCGACACACACACACCCACCCACATATTCTCCACCACCCACCCACACACCCGCAACCACCCAGCAATACACACATCACAAAACGACACACAAAACTCCCGCAAACCCACACATTCCACACATATCCACACACACACATCCCGCACCCTCACAATTTTCCCCACCCACCGACACACACATTAGCCAACCTACACGCACTCACTCACCCAATATCCGCCACCTCTCAACTACACATCCCCCACCTATACACACATCCCTACCCATAAACACATCTCCCCACCTGCCCACACATATCCCCCACCCATAAACATCCCAAAGCACACACCTCTCACACACACACACCCCACCACCCACATATACCCCACCCACACACATCCACCGCTCACACACATCTTCCCACAAACACACACATCCCCCACCCATACACTCCTCTCTTTCACACATTCACCCACTCACATACTCATCCATCAACCACTCAAACGCACACACCACCCACCCGCCCATCAACACATGCATCTCTCATCTACCCTCCCACCCACACACACCCCAACCACCCAGCCAAATACACATCCCCCATCCTCACATACATCCTTCATCCACCTGCACAACTAAATGAGACGAAGCCTTGCTTCAAACCTTTGAGAACAAAGTCTTAAGACGCATCTTTGGGCCCATTAGGGATACACAAAGTGGAGAGTGGAAAAGAAGAAGCAACAAAGATATTTATGATCTGTTTAAGTCCCCGTTAATCACTGGTATCATGAAGGCTAATAGAATGCAATGGTTGGGGCACATAGAAAGAATGGAAGATAATAGGGAAACAAAACTCGCTTACACTCAGGAAATAAATGACCGTAGACCCCGAGGTAGACCAAGAAGACGGTGGAGAGATAATATACATACAGATCTACAAGCACTTGGAATCAGCGACTGGCAGGAGAAGGTCAACCAGAGAGACGAATGGGGACGGCTTGTATCTGCAGCAAAGAACCTCAATGGCTCGGAACGCTGAAGAAGAAGAAGGTAATCATTGGTACTCTAGCAGTTCACGGTATTTGCAAGATTCGTCTCATGAACCACATCTCCGTTGTTTCCAAGCTCTTCCTATTATTGCATGCTCATTTAAAGGAGGCACTGATGAATGTAACTATGGAATTACTAAGATGACAACTAAACGAGAGTGTTCAATATTTACAGAACAAAAAACATTATTTTGGCCTTCATTCGCACCATTTAAGGACAAACTATGGAGAGTCCTTAAGCTCAAATTGACTACTACTTTCTTTAAATATATTCAGGCAGACGTCTGAAGGTGTACAAAGAAGAAAATATGCTCATTATGCCTTTGTGGCGTGTATATTTGCCGTTGTAGCAAGTATGCATAGTTTCTTTGCCGACTTTGTTTCAGTTATGTGTGATATGTAAGGAAGTTTGCTATTGTCTTTGGTATTTCTGTTTTTTTTGTTTTTTGTTTTTTTTTGGGTGTTGTTTTTAAATACATTTTGATGCTGTTTGTGTCCATGACATTCCAGTGGGTTTCTTATTTGGTTTGTTGCTGTGTGTAACATGTGGGAAGTATGCCGCTGAAGGAATAATGTGTAACAGTAACTGCTAGTACATTAACAATTCTATGCCAAGCAATGGATCTTGTGTTAAACAATGACCACAATAAATACTTCATTTTCTGTATTTATTTGTTCTTTTCCTGGTGGATTATTGCATTCCGGGCATATCCTTAGGTTCTGCAGACTCCTCAGGTTTGGTGTTAACAAGCTTTTGGTATTGGTTGGTGACATAAGCCTGGGTCATTGACAATGAGTTGAGTGACCGGGCATGAGAAAGAATGGGCGAAAGTGGGAGACAGTAAAGTGACTGACCTGGCTATGAGAAAAACAGCCAGTCCTGAGAAATAAAATAGTGAGGGTAGAGAAAACCCCTAGGGTGTATGGGGCGAGAGATAGTGTATTGGTGTGTTGAAGTCAGGAGACTTCAGGGAGTTGAGTTTTAGACACCGAACGAGTCGGTAGTCCGGTAGTCGACGGAGAACTGTGTTGTGTGATTCTCCGAGCTGTGAAGGCAGTCCTAAAACCCAAAGTGGGTTACATAGAGAGCAGAGGCTCCGACCCAGTGGGTGGGTCGTATTGTGTGAGATCCAGCCGTGGATAGTAGCTGGACTACATGTCTATGAATTTGAGATTCAGCAGGCCGTGAGAAGGCATTGATGTGTGCGTATAGAGTTGTGAGGAATATATATCTCTTCGGTGGATTACATTGTGTTCTGGATTTATAAACATGTTCCGTTTGTCCGTGGGTCTGTGTTATTTCTGTATTAAAGGATTATGTGCGCCAAAACTGGATCTTGTTTCCTGACTGGTGAATGTGCACTGCGGGGGTGAGTCATAGTGTAAGACAGTGAGAGAGCTCAATTGACACACAGGAGTATCGTTACCTAGACAACGACCATCACACACCCTTATCGTAAGAAAATCGTGTGATAGTTGGTATCACTATATTCGTATCCCAATGATGCCATGTTGTCAAGCCACTATGTCTGTATTCTTGTCCCAATGATGCCATGTTGTCAAGCCACTATGTCTGCATTGTTGTCCAAATGATGCCATGTTATCAAGCAACTATGTTTGTATTCGTGTCCTAATGATACCATGTCGTCAAGCCACTATGTTTGTATTCTTGTCCCAATGATGCCATGTTGTCAAGCCACTATGTCTGTATTGTTGTCCAAATGATGCCATGTTGTCAAGCGACTATATCTGTATTCTTGTCCTAATGATACCATGCTGCTAAGCCACTATCATTGAATGTCAGAAAGAGAATGTGATATGTTATATAGAAGCTGTTTTGCTGTATGGCAGTGAATAGCGGAAATTGAATAAACAAATGAGGAAGAGTGTAGAAGAAACTGAGATGTGGTTCTTGAGTCGAATTGTGTGAATTCCTTGGACGGACAGAGAAACTATCGGTGATTGTCAGAAAGAGGTTAATGAAATTTAATAGTTATATACAACTATGAGAAAGAAACAAACACCTCTCTTTGGTCGTGTGATGAGAAGAGAGACATGAGCGAGTCAGTCTAGCAGCTGTAAATGTTGATGAGAGAGTACGTCTGCCTGCTGTAAATGTTGATGAGAGATACAGTCTGCCTGCTATAAATGTCGATGAGAGAGTAGGTCTCCCAGCTGTAAATGTTGATGGGAGAGTAAGTCTGCCTGTTGTAAATGTTGATGAGAGAGACAGTCTACGAACTTTACATTTTGATGAGAGTGTCAGTGTCCCGGCTGTAAATGTTGATTAGAGAGGCAGTCTCCAAACTGTAAATTTTGGTGAGAGAGTCAGTCTCAATTCTGTAAATTTTGATGAGAGAGTCAGTCTCCTGTTGTAAATGTTGATGAGAGAGTCAGTCTCCATGCTGTAGATGTTGAGGAGAGAGTCAGTCTCTCTGTTGTACGTATTTGTGAGAAAGTCAGTCTACCATCTGCAAATGTTAATGAGAGAGTCAGTCTCTCAATTGTAAATGTTGATAAGAGAGTCAGTTTGCCAGCAGTAAATGTTGATGAGGGAGTCAGATTCTCAGCTGTAAATGTTGACGACAGAGTCAGTCTGCCGGCTGTAAATGTTGATGAGAGAGTCAGTCTCCAACCTGTAAATGTTAACGAGAGAGTCAGTCTCCCGGCTGGAAGTTTTGATGAGAGAATCAACTCTCAACTGTAATATTTTGATGAGAGAGTAAGTCTGCCTGCTGAGAGAGTAAGTCTACCTGCTGTAAATGTTGATGAGAGAGTCAGTCTCCGAACTGTACATTTTTATGAGAGAGTCAGTCTCGATTCTTTAAATGTTGATGAGAGAGTCAGTCTCCCTGTTGTAAATTTTGATGAGAGAGTCAGTCTCCGTGCTGTAGATGTTGAGGAGAGAGTCAGTCTCTCTGTTGTATGTATCTATGAGAACGTCAGTCTACCAGCTGTAAAAGTTGATGAGAGAGTCAGTCTGCCTGCTGTAAATATTAATGAGAGAGTCAGTCTCCCTACTGTAAATGTTGATGAGAGAGTCAGTCTCCAAACTGTAAATTTTGGTGAGAGAGTCAGTCTCGATTCTGTAAATTTTGATGAGAGAGTCAGTCTCCCTGTTGTAAATGTTGATGAGAGAGTCAGTCTCCATGCTGTAGATGTTGAGGAGAGAGTCAGTCTCTCTGTTGTACGTATTGATGAGAAAGTCAGTCTACCATCTGTAAATGTTAATGAGAGAGTCAGTCTCACAATTGTAAATGTTGATGAGAGAGTCAGTTTGCCAGCAGTAAATGTTGATGAGGGAGTCAGATTCTCAGATGTAAATGTTGTTGAGAGAGTAAGTCTGCTTGCAATGTTGATGAGAGATTCAGTCTCCCAACTGTTAATGTTGACGAGAGAGACGGTCTGTCTGCTGTAAATGTTGATGAGAGAGTCAGTTTGCCAGCAGTAAATGTTGATGAGAGATTCAGTCTCCCATCTGTAAATTTTGATGAGAGAGTCAGTCTGCCTGTTGTACATGTTGATGAGAGAGACAGTCTCCCAACTGTAAATGTTGATGAGAGAGACGGTCTCCCAACTGTAAACTTTAATGAGAGTATCAGTCTCCCAACTGTAAATTTTGATGAGAGTGTCAGTCTGCCTGCTGTAAATGTTGATGAGAGAGACAGTCTCGATGCTGTACATGTTGATGATAGAGTCAGTCTACCTGTTGTAAATTTTGATGAGAGAGTCAGTCTCTCTGCTATAAATGTTTATAAGAGAGATAGTTTCACAACAGTTGCACTCATCAATAGTTGCGCTCCAAGTGGATATTCAGTGAAAATATTTATTTATTTTTTTTTTTTTGGGGGGGGGGGGGGGGGGGGGGTTGTTTGTACAGATAAACAATTATACAAAGTGAAAGTGTAGCAAAGCGAGGTGTGTCTATAAATCTTCAATAATCAATTAATGCCACATATACACATGAATAAATATTCAACTACCACATGCATCTAATTTCGGAATAATTCACATCTGAAGTTACAAGCTTTCGAAGATGTGGTTGTAAGTCTTCAATTGACAGAAGATGTTGATATGATCTCTGTCACGAAATGGCTGGAAGGCGTCGCTCCTAATGGATCAAAGGCCAGAGATCGTTGTTTGGAAGGTTATTGAACCCAAGATCAGAAAAACACGAGATCGCTTCGGTCCCGAGGGGAGTACAGGTTATTGACTCCAAGATCTAAAGAACTTTGATCGGCGATCAAACAGATACCTCGTGTTTGATTGTGAGACGAGCGCCAGTAAACCACGATCATACATCTTTGAAATGGGAAAACGGGAGTCACGATTACGCAGTTTCACATCCCTTTGAACAACGAAGACGTAGTTACGATAAAAACGATCAGATGTCTTTTGAAGTAACGGAAACGTATGTCCGTGGTCCCGAGAAACGAGTGGATAATCATTGATGTCCCGATAAGATCGTTTTTCTAAGAGGATTTTCGGTTGTTGTTGTATGAAGATCAAAAGACCGGTGAAGAGGACAGGGGAATATTTGGTGGAATATGCCAAGTGTAATTATACAGAGCCGGTCTCTCTGGCTGTGTGGTTACAACACTTTCTCCGTAATCCCGTTTGTCACGCAGAGTCTCGTCGCGGGAGCCGAACTGGGAGCGGTTCGTCCCCCGCTGGTGACTTGCGGGACACTGAGCCGGCCGCTCAGAAAGCAATGGCAAACTACTGAGCGTAATCTTGCCAAGAAATCAACATACAGCTGAAAGATGCTGGTGTTGACAGCGAGGTCCTGTAAAGGATATGCTAAAAAAAAAAAAAAAATTATACAGAACCAAATTATAAGTGGTCGGGATATTCAAGTTTAATTTAGTGTGCTACAAGTCTTCCACGAGATAAAGTGGTGATCTATTCTGGAGCTAGTTTAATAGGGATTTACCATGTTCCGAGTTGGTTGAAACCGACGAACATTTGTACTGATGTGCATACGTATTCCCGATTCAGCCGAGGATAGTTATAAGGTAGTTGTGGTGTAGAGTAGAACTCTAGCATAGTGTATTTGAGTGTGTGACCGTAAGATTGTGACCATAAGATTGGGTCTATTGCCAGACCAAAGTGTTCTAGAGTGTCGGCCGAATTTAGCTGAGAAGTAACTTAGTGGATTGAGTAAGGTGTCAGGGCACTCGATAGTATGAGGACTATTATAGTAGAAGATAGGCCGTAAGAGGGGAGATAAGGATAGGTCTATGATAGGGGATTCTAGTATAGGTGGTTACTGGGATTTCTAAAGTTTCCTATGACTTTTCCTTCTTTTACCTTGTCTTAAGATATGTGAAGAACTCCTATGCCTTATGTCAGAGATCATTTCTCTGAATCTATAGAAGTATAACTGATAATGGCCACTAATCTACTCTCACTTCTAATAAGTCTGAGTTAGGTTGATCTCACCAGGTATTGTATATTCGACAGGTTCCACTGAACTCCACTGAATTCCACTGAACTGTAAAACGCAATAGCAACACTCCTGAAAAAAAATATATGACCATAGTCTGGTGCAGTGAGAACTATCGGCAGGATTGAAGTCTTATATCGCATATGCAGGTCAACCAGTTATAGAAATAACGGACACATATACGACAGTCCTGATAGAGACTGACAGCAGAATAGATGTCAAATAACCATAGATCTGAAGCTCAAGATGGGTCACATGAACTATATTCTAAATGAAGAGGCTGTAACGCCAAAACATATTATCTGAGTCACAGAACATTCTTGGAATTAAATAAAAACAGTGTGTCGGTGATATATATAGACAGTGTCATCCATACTTAGACAATAATTCATTAAATTGTATCGGATGTGTAGACCTTCCCTGGACCATAAAACCGTTCATGATATTGGATATGTCACACTGAAAGACGTTACCTACAAAAACACGCTGTGGTGAAAGTACTGTTTATTTCTAAAGTTCAAGGATATTGTGAAGACATCATCATCATTCAGAGAGACACTACACTGGGTGAGCGTATGCCAGTTCTGTGCTGTGGTGACAATATATGGCCGTTGCGTGATGAGAACTGTGATGTGGATCTTAGACTGTCAATCTTATCTCACCTACACGATAGAACACACCAACAACGTCTTTACATACACACTATACACACCCATGACACTTTTTATTCATTAAATAATTTTAGTATTTATTGGAGGACAGTGTTGTGTGGGTATGGTCTGGAGGAAAGTGAAGAGGGATATGGCCTTGCGATAGTAGAGAGAGAGATAGTGAATAGAAGACTGGAAAGGGGGTGTGTATACACAGGTCTGGCAATAGACCCAACACTGAAAAAAGGGAATTTGAAGTGTGCTTGTTGATTCTACTGTCCCCCCAGAGACCACAAGCGACAATCTCACACTAATGAGAGATGTTGATATAATCTTCAACTGACAAGAGATGCTGATAGTCGTAATCTGACAGGAGATGTTGATATAATTATTCAACTGACATGATATTTTGATGTAACTATTCAACTGACTGGAAATGTTGATGTAACTATTGAACTGATTGAAGATTATGATGTAACTATTCAACTGACTGGAGATTGTGATGTACCTATTCAACTGATGGGAGATTGTGAAGTCACTATTCAACTGGCAAGATATTTTGATGTAACTATTCGACTGACTGAAGGTTGTGATTTAACTATTCAAATGACACGAGATTTCGATGTAACTATTCAGCTGATAGGAGATTTTGATGCAACAATTCAATTGACAGGAGCTTTTCATGCAACTATTCAACTGACAGGAGTCTTTGATGTAACTATTCAACTGACACGAGCTTTTGGTGTAAATATTCAACTGACTTTATGTTGTGATGTAACTATTCAACTGACACGAGATATTGATGTAACTATTCAACTGACACGAGATTTTGATGTAACTATTCAACTGACACGAGATTTTGATGTAACTATTCAATTGAATTCATATTATGATGAAACTATTCAACTGACTGGATATTGTGATGTAACTATTCAACTGACTGGATATAGTGATGTAACTATTCAACTCTCCCGTGTGGTGCCGGGGCCCATAAGGGAAGCAAAGAATAGCAACACTGTAGCCTACCACGCATGTCGTAAGAGGCGACTAAGGAGGCTTGATGGTTCCGTCGCCCTGCTACTGAGTGAATGCGTGGCGCGACACTGTGAGCTGTGAGTTTCGTGTGAAGTGCTTTTGAATCTGCCCAAGTTTTTTTATTTTTGGAACGTGACTGCATGTTCGGAGCGATGGCAGGTGGCTATGTCCCAGAGTTGACCAGTTTTTGCCTTACGCAGAAATGGAGGCTGCTAGGCTTCTGGTTGACTGCCACTGCCGTCGGGGATGAACTGTATGTTCGTGGACTGTGTAGGTGAACATCTAGGAAACCTCCAGATAGGAAAATGACTGCCGATTCCATCAGAGATGAATTGGGTGTTTCGTGGGGGACTGGTGTGTTGACATTCTGGCGGCGGCATTATGCACAGTGTATCTGTGCGGGCTGTTGTTTGTCGAGACTCCTGTCTTTTCCACTTTTCACATTGGGCAGTGGGGAGCGTTTTGTGTGATATTCACTGGCACAGGAACTGCGCATAATGGGGACGACCCGTTGCTGTGAAGTTGGAACTGCGACTAACTAACTAACTAACTAACTAACTAACTAACTAACTATTCAACTGACTGGATATTGTGATGTAATTATTCAACCTACTGGATATTGTGATGTAACTATTCAACTGACACGTGATTAATATGTACCTATTCAACTGACAATTGGTTGTGATGTAATTATTCAAATTACACGAGATTTTGATTTAACTATCCAACAGACAGGAGGTTGTGATGTAACTTTTCAACTGACAGGAGATTTTGATGTAATTATTCAACTGACGGGAGAATTAGATGTAACTATTCAACTGAAAGTAGATTTTCATGTATCTATTCAATTGACTGGAGGATTTTGTGTAACAATTCAACTGACTGGAGGTTGTGCTGTAACTATTCAACTGCCAGGAGATTTTGATATAACTATTCAATTGACTGAGCTTTTCATGTAACTATTCAACTGACCGGAAATGTTGATGTAATTATTCAACAGACTGGAGGTTGTGATGTAACTATTCAACTGACAGGAGCTTTTGATGTAACTATTCAACTGACTGTAGATTATGATTTAACTATTCAACTTACAGGAGATTTTGATGTAAATATTCAACTGACAGGAGAATCTGATGTAACTATTCAACTGACAGAAAATTTTTATGTAACTATTCAACTAAAAGGAGATTGTTATGTAACTATTCAACTGACAGGATATTGTTATGTAACTATTCACCTGACAGGAGATTATTATGTAACTATTCAACTGACAGGAGATTGTTATGTAACTATTCAACTGACAGGAGATTATTATGTAACTGTAACAGGAGGAGGAATATAAGGGACAAGAGGACATGGTTTCCTATTCTTAGGTGCTCAAAGACAAAGAAGCGCAACATTGACGTTTAGTGAGCCAGAGAAGGAAAGGATAATAAGAAGAAAGAGAAAAATAGCACTTTATATATTCTCCCCAGTTAACAAAAGAAGGAAAAGGTTAAGACAGAAGAAATCCAGGATTCTTTAGCGGGGAACTATGCCTTAATGCATATTCCAGACAATGGGTCACTGTGATGGACTGGACCAACATTAATGAATGGAACAAACAACAGCCAACATCACTTGAACAACAAAGACCAATCATAACACATCATTAACAACTATAACTAGATAAACAAAATTAGAATAACATGCATGGATCTTTATTGTCCACTCTCGTAGCTCATATTCTAAACTGTGCGGATACAGAGTGTGATTACTTATGAACAAGACAATCAACGCTCCACATCACGGTCTATCTTATAGGCAGTCTGCAGCATATAGCCAGACCTCTGCCCGTTGTGGCTGAGCCTACATGGTACTCTTGGGACCCTGCTATGTTACCTATACAGCCGGCTGACCAGGACTGGACAACAGAGAGACCATTACTTGAAAAATAACAAGGTCACAACTCTAAATCTAGGTATGAGCCTTACAGTGCGGAGACGGGATTCAGCATCCTGAGACACACAACACAACACTATGGATCCCTGTGGTTCACGGAGGAAATCAGTGGATTGGGCTCCGGATATTATCAGACCCCTGTGCCTCAGCCAAATCCAATATTGTGCCTAATGCCACCAGAGAAAGTCACACACCCAAACTCACTGGGACACATTACCAAAACAGGATCACAATTTCAAAACAAAGAGGTATAAACCTGAGTGTGAAAAGCTCAAACAAGTCGAACCAGAGACTATAACTTTAACCATACAATACATGAACAACTCAACTATTGGATCAGCTGGGAGGAGAGGGGGGAAATGTAAGGTGAGGGGAAATGGGAGATGAGAAAAAACGGGGATTAACAAATATAGAGGTAAGGAAAAATGGGTAAACTAGGACCCAGGGATGTTCCCTCCTATGCTTGAGGAATTACATCCTCAACTGTGCTCCAGCTCCAGCAGAAATGTCTTGCGGGTTCAGCCAACTCTTTGAGGTGGCTGCAAGTTTGTGCACTTGTCCACCAAGCATTCTATGACCCAACGTGGTCATGCTTGTATCTCAATAAGTCTTCTGGATGGAGGTGGTGTGAGGGGGACAGTTTCATTTCTCACTCTTTACTTCAGTTCGGGCTGACGCGCCAGTCTTCAGCCGGGGCTCCCACTCAACTCAACTGCCGGGACAAATAGTCCGCTAATTTTCCGCCGGGTCTATTACCCAGCATGCACCAGCTATGGGGGAGGGATTCTAGTCGTTGCGTCAGACCAGCATCATCATGCCGAGCCGTATCGATCTACTTCATAACTATTCAACTGATAATGCTGTCAGCCAGACACCCACGACTTGTGGATGTATATTGTTCCAACATGACAACAGCTTGGTAGAATCGGAGCTTCTAGAATGTGAAGAGGTGGCAAGAACACAACACAGAATAGTATTTAGGATGCGTAACTTCTTGAACTGTAAAAGATAGGTACAATTCAATAGCTATTAGGAGCGTTCATTTGAAATCCGTTCGTGCCGAACCGCGCGTAATTGCATACGTTGAACATGAGCATGTCATAGTCACGTGATAAGTATTGACCAACGAATAAATGAGCACGTGCTTATCGTCCCACGATGCATAGGTTCTGTTTCTGACCGTTGAGAAAATGGCCGGGTTGATCCAAAATCTGTCCAAACAAGCTCAAAGAGCGGTGATTCAGTTTCTTTCATTTGAAGGATGTCGACCAGTGGACATTCATCGAATAATGCAGGCAGCATACGGTAACTAATGTGTGTCGAAGACAACAGTGACAGACTGGGCACGAATGTTTAGGAAAGGACGTCAGTTCACGACAGATCTTCGACGGCCGGGCCAAGTGCGTATTGTTGCAACAGAAAACACCATCGCAAAAACTGATGCAGCAGTACAGATGAACCGTTGTCGAAGCCTACATTCGCTAGCGAAAGAATTTGATGTGTCACTTGGGACAATTCACAAGGCAGTTTGTAAGAAACCGCAATATCGGAAGGTGTGTTCACGATGGGTACCACGGATGTTGACCGACCACCAAAAAGAGGAATGCATGGGATGGTGTTTGAACCACTTGTTGCATTACAGAGTGGAGGGTGATGAATAGTGGCAAGCGATGAATCATGGTGTCACCATTTTGAGCCGAGCAGCAACAAATAGAGGATGCTATGGAAGCATGCTGGATCACCAAAAGCCAAATAATTCAAGTTATGGTTTCCTCTGGTAAGGTTATGCTGAGCGCATTATTCTTTTTTTTACCATGAAGGGCTATTGTTGGCCGACTTTAAAGAATCTGGTGTCAACAGGAGCATCAACCCTACCCACTACTTGGAAACACTAGACAAGCTGCAAAAAGCCAACAAACATAAACGACCTGGCATGCTTTCTCGCGGTGTGATCTTGCTGCACGATAATGCCCGTCCGCATGTTGTAAATATTGTGCAGTAAGTATTAGCTTGGAAGAAGTTGGACATTCTGCAACATCCGGCCTTTAGTCCTGATTTGTCACCATGTGATTTTCATTTATTCGGACCCCTAAAAAGCTCTCAAGTGGCAACGATTTCACACATATGCAGACGTAATGAACGCGGTAAACACTTGATTCAGTAAGCAACCACAATCCTTTTTTGCTGATGGCATTTGCCGATTACCTAAGCAATGTGATGCTTGCCTGGATGCCTACGGCGATTTCTTCTGACCAACCCATGATGCATAATTCATTCAAAATGAATGCTTTGTTTAATTCTACCACACCTATTAATGTCGCTTTCATGATTTTGTAATAAAGCCATTGGAACGGGTTTCAAATGAACGACCCTTATAAAATACAGAGTATAAACGAACAATGGGAAATGTTAAGGGAATCCTTTCATCAAACGAGCAAAGAAATATTACCAGAGAGAAACCAAAAAGCTAAGAAAACAATGGATGACTGAAGAAATCTTAAAATTTATGGACAAAAGAAAACAGTAAACATGACAAACAAGAATATATTAAGATAAATAATGAAATAAAAGATAAATGTGCGAAAGCAAAAGAAAGTTGGTTAAACGAGCAGAGCAAGAAAATTGAATTAAATTTTATTAGATAAAAGAGATATGCTCAGAAAAATCAGTGAGTTCACATGAAGAAAAATAAGAATAAACACAGGGTGTTTAAAATCAAAAACAGGAAAGATATTATTGAAGGAAGGTGCTATATGAAGAGGTGGAATTAGTACATAAGAGAAATATATGATTGAGAAAAGGAAGAATTGACAGAAGAAAGTGACTAAGAAGGTCCACGTATTCTTAAAAGAAGAAGTCGCTGACGCTGTCAAATACATGCAGAAAGGAAAAACAGTTGGGCCAGATAGAATCCCAATAGAAGAACTAGAAGTACTGGGAGAATTTGGAGTAGATATATTAACCAAAATGTTGAATGATATCTACAGCAGTGGATATCTACCGAGCGATGTGCAGAAATCTGTAATTATAGCTACACCAAAAAGACCAAAGGCAATAGAATGCGAAGATTTTCGTACAATTAACCTCATAAACCATGTCACAAAGCTTCCACTCAGAATTAAAATGGAGAACAACAAGAAAGAAAATAAAAACAGAAATTGATGAAGAACAGCATGGATTTGTGGAAGGAAAGGGTAAAAACAATGCAATATATACATTCCGAACACTAATAGAAAGTAAATTAGAGACACACAAAGACATATTAATGTTTCATAGATTATCGTAAGGTATTTGATAAAGTAAACCATGATGAACTGATTAAAATGTTGGAAGATATTAACATTGACGGGAACGATCTCAGAATAATAAAGAATATTTACTGAAATCAAGTCATCATCATCATCAAGTGCCCTGCCAACTGGCGTAGGCGTTCATGGCTCTCCACAGATCTCGGTCTTTTGTGTTCTTGATCAACTCTGCTGATGATATTCCTCCATGCCACCGTCTCAATCCATCCAGCAAAATCCCTTTGGGTCTGCCTCTGCCTCTCTTCCCCTCGATCGTTTAAGTTGTCAAGATGTCTCCAATGCCTCTCTTCTCATTAAATGACCGGCGAAAGTTGTTTGCCTCTTTCTTATTGTTGTATATAATGTTCTAATTTCATTAGCCTTTTTTAGGCAATCATTGTTAGTTACTCTGGTAGTCCAAGGAAATCGCAACATTCGTCTCAGGAACCACATCTCTGTTGCTTCTAATTTATCCTGAATTCGTTCATTTACATTCCAAGATTCATTGCCACACAGCAAAACTAGTTCTACATAGCACGTCAGCACAGTCTGTCTTACATTAAGAGATAATAACTTATTTTGTAAGATACTTTTCATCTTCTGAAATGCGACTTTTGCTTGCCCTATTGAGCTCTTAATCGCTGTTGTACATCTTCCGTCTGATGTTATAATTGCCCCTAGGTATTTAAAATTATCCACTTAGTTAAGAATTTTCCCTTCTATTGCTATGTCACATTTTGGTATCACCATTTTCTTTGATATCGCATTATTAGGCCTACTGTTTGCTTGATATTAAAGGAGAGTCTTTTCTTTGCACTCTATGTTACTACAATGTCCAACAATTGTTATAGGTCTGTTGCATTATCCGCCACTAATACTGTATCATCTTCATAGCGTATATTATTTATATTATAACCTCCAATTAGTATTCCTGGCTTCATTTTGATCTCTCTCATTATTATAAGGGACGTTCATTTGAAACCCGTTCCAATGGCTTTATTACTAAAGCATGAAAGAAATATTAATAGATGTGGTAGAATTAAACAAAGCATTCATTTTGAATGAATTATGCACCATGGGTTGGTCAGAAGAGATCGCCGTAGGCATTCAGGCAAACATCTCATTGCTTAGGTAGGCGGTGAATGCCGTCCGCAAAAAAAAGATTGTGATTGCTCACTGAACCAAGTTTTTACCGACTTCTGCATCTGTGTGAAATCGTTGCCCATTGAGAGCTTATTTTAGAGGTCCGAACAAATTAGAATCACATGGTGACAAATAAGTATTATAGGCTGGATGTTGCAGAACTTCCCACTTCTTCCTTGCTAATGGTTCCTGCACAATCTTTGCGATATGTGGACAGGCATTATCGTGTAACGAAATCACACCGCGAAAAAGCATGCCGGGTCGTTTATTCTTGATGGCTTTTTTGCAGCTTGTCTAGTGTTTGCAAGTAGTGGATAGTGTTGATGTTGACACCAGGTTCTTTAAAGTCGGCCAATAGTAGCCCTTTATGGTCAAAAAATGCGCTCAGCATAACCTTACCAGCGGAAAACAGTAACTTGAATTATTTGGTTTTTGGTGATCCAGCATACTTCCATTGCATGCTCTCTCTCTTTTGCTGCTCTGCTCAAAGTGGTGACACCATGATTCATCGCCTGCCACTATGCGGAAGACAAATGTATCACCCTCCACTCTGTAACACAGCAAGTGGTTCAAACACCATCCAATGCGTTCCTCTTTTTGGTGTTCGGTCAGCATCCGAGGTACCCACTGTTAATACACCTTCCGATAATGCAGTTTCATACAAACGACCTTTTGAATTGCCTCAATTGACACATAAACATCTTTCCATAACGAACGTATGCTTCGACAACGGTTCATCTGTACTGCTGCATCAATTTTGTCGATGGGTTTTTCTGTTGCAACAATATGCGCTTGACCCGGCCGTTGAAGATCTGTCGTGAACTGACATCCTTTCCAAAGCATTCGTGCCCACTCTGTCACTGCTGTCTTCGACAAACATTTGTTACCGTACGCTGCCTTCATTCTGCGATGAATGTCCACTGGTCGACATCCTTCAAATGAAAGAAACTGAATCACCGCTCTGTGAGCTTCTTTGGGCGGATTTTGGATCAACGGTCAGAAACAGAACCTTTGCATCATGGAACGATAAGCACATGCTCTTTTATTCATTGGTTAGTACTTATCAAATGACTATGACATGATCATTTTCAACGTACGAAATTACGCGCGGTGCGGCATTAACGGATTTCAAATGAGCGCCCCTTATACTTCGATATATAGGGAGAGGAGATCCGGTGACAAGACACACCTCTGTCGTACTCGAAGCTTTATCTATTCATAACTGTCCTCTTTATTTCGCATTTTAATTGCAGCTACTTGGTACCAGTAAATATTCATTATTATTCTTTAATCTTTCCCATCAATGTTGAAATCTTCCAACATTTTAATCAGTTCATCCTGTTTTACTTTATCAAATGCCTTAGTATAATCTGTGAAGCATAAATATATGTCTTTCACTGTCTCTATTGACCTTTCTATTAATGTCCGTAATGTATATACAGTGGTACCTCGGGTTACGAACTTAATTTGTTACAGAACTAGGTTCGTAACCCGAAACGTTCGTAACCCGAAACATTGAAATCATTATCTCCTGTACTGTTCAACGCCTACACTGTGAGAATCACCAGCGAGCAGATCACTGGGCCGGGGTGGACATTGTCATATGCCGATGATATTTTAGTGTATCATGAGGGTAAGGATAGAGATGAGATTGCTGTGGAGCTACAAACCGAACTCAAACATATAAGTACTTGGTGTGTTGAGGCTGGGGCAATGGTCAACCCAACAAAGGCAACAGTGACTTGGTTCTCGTTGAATAATCATATTGTCAACACTCCAACACCAACTGTAAAGCTGTGTTCAGAGACGGTGGAAAGAACGCAGGCAATTAATTACCTAGGGATACGTTTTGATCGAAGCCTTGCTTACAATGAGCACATATACCAGGTGATAACAAAGGCCAAGCGGGGTTTGGCTGCGATGCATGTGATGGCGGCAGCAAACTGTGAGCAGCGCCATCTATGTCTTCTATACGAGGGGCTGGTCATGTCTGTTTTTGAGTATGCGATGGCAGTCCTGACTCTCAGCCGTAAGCAGTTAGAAAGGATGGAAAGGATACAGAATAGCAACAACAACAAAACTTTATTTTGAAAGGGTTAAGAATTAGGCACGCAGGCGTGTCTAACAGAGAATGAAGCTAAGAGCATTAGTCTTGGTTGTACAAGAGATACATCATCCAGGACGATGCGCTACCTTCTTGATTTTCCAACCATTGAAGACAGAATACAAGTTTGCAGAGCACGCGCCTACCTCAGAGTTAACGCAAACACACAACACCCACTGCATAGTGAAATTTTGAAGGTGAAGGGCAACAGGTTAAAAAGGGGACGTTCGTGGATGGTTCAAGCTGAAGACATTCTTCAACAGGTGTGTTCACTTGAGGACTTAGAACCTGGCGTGGAGTGGGTACAAGTGCCAACAGATTTCTGCACGTCCTTTTCAGTTTGCATCCGACTCGCCAGAAAATGCAGACAAGAAAATTCGGCTGCTGTGGAGGCGGAAGTACAAGCGTTGATTTTCGAGAAATCGCTAGACGGTGATGCTGTCATTTACACAGATGGGTCGGTCGTCCGACATGTGAGAAGCTCATTGGCCTTTACGGCTCAGGCCGGAAGGGGAATTGTGAAGGAGGACTCTGGTACTTTTGCTGAGACCACAAGTAGCCTGACTATGGAAGTCATGGCAGTAAGTAAAGCAATAACATGGCTCGAGACAGAGGCATTCACTAGGGCATGTTTCCTTAGCGACTGAATGAGCATGCTCAAGAGGATAGAGATGGGGTGGATCCGAAGAGAATGGTTGCTGCCTCTGGAGCGGTCTCGGCTGGCAAAGCTTAGTTTCATCTTCGTGCCAGGGCATGCGGGAGTACAAGGAAATGAGCGGACTGACAAGCTCGCGGGTAAGGCTACTGTAGAAGGAGGACGCGCCATGGACCGGGCTGACATTCTGAATGCTCTACGAGAAGTAAGACTTTTGCGAGAACCAAGTGATGACTGTGAATCTACAACCATGGCTAGACTGCGAGAACAACAAATTAAAAGATGGGTGGCCAAACAAGAACACTAAACAGGAAGCCAAAGAAGATTTATAAACCAACACAGATCTGGTTTCGTTAGCCGCTACAAGCCTCGGGATTTGCTGAGGAGGGGATCCGAGCACTTATGGACTGAATGGTTCGATGTGCAATGAGGATGATCTGTCGACTAACTAACTAACTAACTAACTAACTAACTAACTAACTAATTCTTTGTTCTTTATGATGGCCGAGATTGTTGATTTTGCCATGCTGTACTCATTAGCGATGTTACGTACACGAACGCCATTTTCATGTTTCATAATTATTTCCTTCTTTACCTCCACTGTTAAACTTTTCTGCTTCCCAGCAGCACCACTACCATTCTTCGAACTCATAACTGATGGGGTTAAAAAAGAAAATAATGAAAGAGATAAACTGAACACAGTGCCACTGCTAAGAAATCTTTTACTGTTGTGTAGTAAGCCCAATAAAAGCGAGGCTGCGCACGCGTGCAAAACTAGGATATACCAGGCTAACGCTACGCGATGTTAGTACTGCGTGGCTTTCGTTTGTACTGTACGCGATCGTTTGTCTCCAACGTTAAACCTCTCTCTCTCTCTCTCTCTCTCTCTCTCTCTCTCTCTCTCTCTCTCTCTCTCTCTCTCTCTCTCTCTCTCTCTCTCTCTCTCTCTCTCTCTCTCAATCTCGCCTTTGTTGTAACCCGAGGCACTGTTCGTTACCCGAGACAAAAAAATTTCGAAGTTGTTGTTCGTAACCCGAATTGTTTGTGAACTGAGGCGTTCGTAAACCTAGGTACCACTGTATTGCATTGATTTTACCCTTTCTTTCAACAAATCCATACTGTTGTTCATTAATTTCCATTTTTATTTTCTTTCTTGTTATTGTCATTTTAATTCTGAGTAGAAGCTTAGTGACATGGTTTATGAGGTTAATTTATCGAAAATCTTCGCATTCAATTGAGCCTGGGCTTTTCTGGTATAGCTATAAATACAGATTTCAGCATATCGGTCAGTAAATATCCACTGCTGTAAAAATCATTCAACATATTGGTTAATATACCTACTCCAAATTCTTTCAATACTTCTAATTCTTCTATTGTAAGTTCATCTGGCCCAGCTGTTTTTCCTTTCTTCGTATGTTTACAGCGTCAGCGACTTCTTCTTTTAGAATAGGTGGACCTTCTAAGTTACTTTCTTCTGTTAAGTCTTCCTTTTCTCCATAATATAATTCTCTTATATAATCATTCCGCCTGTTCCTTATAACATCTGCCTCCAATAATATCTTTCCTGTTTTTGATTTAAAACACCCTGTATATTTTCTTAATTTTCTTCCCGTGAGCTCACTGATGTGTCTGTGCATATTTTGTGTATCTTTAATTAATGGAATTTAATTCAGTGATTTTTTTTTTTTTTTTTTTGCTCTGCTCTTTTAATCAACTTTTATTTTCGTTTGTCATTTGTACTCTGTTTTCTTTTGTCCATCAGCATTAAAATTTCTTTATTCATCAGTGTTTTCTTAGCTGTTTGGCTTCTCTCCAGTAATATTTCTTCGCTAGTTTGATGGATGGAGTCCCTTCGCATTTACCTTTGTTAATTTATACTCTGTATGTTAGCTATTGCCGGTCTCCCTGGCCTAGGTGTTAGCGACTTTCTCCGTAATCCCGTATACTCTCGTGAGTAACGTGACAACAGCGAGAATCAGTAAGCGGTTGTAACCACGTCGGTAACTTACCGGTCGCTCAGAAAGCAATGGCAAACTATTGAGCGTAATCTTGCCAAGAAATCAACAATTAGCTGAAAAAATGCTGATGTTGACAGCGATGTCCTGTAAAGGATATGCAAACATTTTAGCTATTGCATTGTACCTATTTTTCACAGCCACTCTGTATTGTTCTTGAATTTCTTTATCTTTCTTCAGAACCTCTTTATTAAGTCTCACGTTTTTTAACCATATTTTTCTTCTTATTAAGGCTTTTCCGTGTGTATAGTCGTCTTTTATGGTATTTAAACCACGGTTCCAATTATCATATCATAGATATTTGCCAATTCTATTAGTTTTTCTCCACTTTCATTTCTTGTACCTGAATCGAAATTCCCCACTATATCCTCCGTTTTTCCCATTTCTACTTTTGCATTAAAATCTCCAAATATTATTTTTATTTCTTGTGATCAAATGTAAGCTATCGCCCTTTCTACTTCATCGTAGAAGTGTTGTATTTCTTCATCACTACTGCTTGTTGTTGGTGAATATACTTGTATAATATTTATATCTATTGGTTGCTTTGATTTTGACCATAATATCTCTATCTTAAATATACCAGTATCAATTAATTGACTTGGCTGTTTCTTTCGTCAGATATTATTCCTACACCTTTTTCGTGTATATCCCCTCCAGAATAAATTATTGTGTGATTGTCAGCTATAATTTTGCCTGATCCCTTCCATCTCATCTCACTAACGCCTAGTATATTCATATTCATGCTATCCATCTCTCTTAGAACATTGGTCACCTTTCCCAGCTCATATAATGTCCAAACATTCCAAGTTCCTACTATAAATTTATTTATTTTAGTTATGGTTTTGCCATCAGTAGCTGGATGACGGTTTGGTGTCAGCCTGTGGCTCATGACTGTCCATGCCGGACGAAGATGCCCTAAGACAGCCATTAACGTCGTTTACTGCCATTTAAATATGTTTTGTCATGAAGTCTTGGGAAGATAATGTGGTGGTTTCCCCCCTGCCTTCTACATCGACATGGTGGTCTTTTAACTCTGCCTTTGACAGCCATTTCCGAATGTAAGGACTAGTGAGTGCCCTGCTCTGCTCAGCTGCAGAGTTGTCCACTTATTCCGGTGGATACTCGGTCCCCAGGGCTGCGTTACCACACCGTAGTGTGTTTCCATCCTCTACCACTAGGAGGTGCAGTTGGGATTTTCCCTTCCTAAAGTTATGGTCTATGATGGCCAAAACTCTCCAGTACTTTTAGAGGAACAAAGTAGCAGCAATTAAAATGGGAAATAAAGAGGGCAATTATGAACAAATAAAGCTACGATTGCGACATTGATGTGACTTGTCAAGGGATCTCTTCTCCCTCTATCCATCCACCCACCCATCATGTGCCATGCAGATAAGCGTGGGCGTTCATGATTCGCCATTTCATACGATCACCAGAGTCTCGACCATACCAAGTGGCTAAACCATCCAGGTATTTATTTCTCTGCCTTCCCCTTGTGTTCTCTTCCCCTCGATCTTGCGAGTTGTCACCAAATTCTCCAATTTATTTCTTCTCATAACATGTCCAAATATGTTGACTGTCTACGTCAAATTTCTCTAATAAATTTACGATTTTCATGTGTTTCTTGCAGGACGTGGTCATTGTTGTTGTTTTTTTCTATCTGTCCATGGTATTCTTTGCATTTGCCTCAGAAACTACATTTTCACAGCGATCAGATGTTTTTCAGGTTGTTTGCTCATTGTCCATGCTTCACATCCATACAAAATAAAGATCAAAGAGCAGCCAGGAATACTTATCGGAGGTTATAATATAAACACTATACGCTATGCAGATGGCACAGTATTGGTGGCGGATAGTGAAAAAGATCTACAACAATTGTTGGACATTGTTGGACGTTGGATCTCTTCTCCCCATACAGCGAAGTAATAATGAGAGAGATCAAAATGAAACCAGGAATACTTATTGGAGGTTATAATATAAATAATATACGCTATGAAGATGATATAGTATTAGTGGCGGATAATGCAACAGACCTATAACAATTGCTGGACATTGTAGTAACATAGAGTGCAAATAAAAGACTCTCCTTGAATATCAAGCAGACAGTAACAATGGTGATATCAAAGAAAATGGTGACACAAAAATGTGACATAGCAATGGAAGGGAAAATTCTTAACCAAGTGGATAATTTTAAATACCTAAGGGCAATTATAACATCAGACGGAAAGTGTACAACAGAGATTAAGAGCAGAATGGGGCAAGCACAAGCTGCATTTCAGAAAATGAAGAATATCTTATGCAATAAGTCACTATATTTAAATGTAAGAAAGAAATTGCTGAAATGATATATAGATCCAGTTTTGCTGTTTGTCAGTGTGTCTTGATATGTAAATGAACAAATTAGGAAGAACATAGAAGCAACAGAGGTGTGGATCCTGAGACGAATGTTGCGAATTTCTTAGACTGCCGAAGTAACTAACAAGGACTGCCTGAAAGAGGCTAATGAAACCTGAATATTATATACAACAATAAGACAGATACAAACAGCTTACTTTGGTCATGTGATGAGAAGAGAGACATTGGAGAACATCGTGACGACTGGAAAGATCGAAGGAAAGAGAGGCAGAGGTTGACCAAGAGAAATGATGCTGAATGGATTAAGACGGTGGCATGGAGGAATATCAGCAGCAGAGTTGATCCAGAAAACTAAAGACTGTGATCTGTGGAGAGTCATGAAAGCCTACCCCAGTCGGCATGGCAGTTGAGGGTAATGAACTTCTTGAACTACTGTCTAGACACAACGTCTTTGTGTATTTGCTCGGTAATATACATAGCATGAAAAATAATGTGCATTTGTCTACTCAGGGTTATTTTGACGCCCTTCCGATTTTCATCTCGGCGAAGGTCACAGATTTAGTCAATGCTACGCTCTTCCAGATGACACCACTTGTGCTTTCTCTCGCAAAGATGCCATTCAAGTTTGATTTATAGCAGTCGTCATTGTACCACCATGCGCCATCGAACGCGTAAGCGCAGTTGGTTGAGTAGTTGTCGTTATCGTTGTCATGTGTGGAAAACATTGAGTTGTTATGTGGAGTAAAACTGTCTCCTGCAGTCCCGTGGTATCCACTCACTGTCATCTTGTACTTTCTAGTCTCGTTCCCCACGCTGAAATATGAGAAGTGAGCGAAATAGCGTCTCCGCTCCAGTTTCAGATCAAACCGAAGTTCATTGTAACCCTGGAAACAGAACAAACATGCACGTGTTCTCAGTTCATTGTGTAACAGATGAAGTATACAACATAGAGTGTGTTGATAGTGTCAATTAATTGTGTAAGAGATGAAGTATAAAACATTAGAGGGTGTTGATAGTGTCAGTTCATTGTGTAAGAGATGAAGTATACAACATTAGAGTGCATTGATAGTGTCAGTTCATTGTGTAAGAAATGAAGTATAAAACAGTAGAGTGTGTTGATTGTGTCAGTTCATTGTGTAAGAGATGAAGTATAAAACATGATTCATTAGAACGTGTTAATAGTGTCAGTTCATTGTGTTAGGGATGCAATAAAAAACATGATTCATTAGAACGTTTTGAAAGTGTCAATTCATTGTGTAAGAGATAAAATATAAAACAACAGATCGTGTTGATAATGTCAGTTCATTATGTGTGAGATGAAGCATTGTAGAAAATACATACGATAAACACTTACAAGTGCCGTGAGTTTGTGAATATAGTCATTTCCCAGCCAGTAGTCGGTATCCACAGTTCCAAACCCACTCTTGTAATCATTCCAGGCTCGATAGAATCCCGGGGTGCCTTTTGTTCGTCTCTAGTGGATAAAGAGGCAGGTTATGTTAACATTGTAAGACAGACAGGCAGACACGCGTTCAAATATACAGATAACCAAACAGACATACACGAATACATGCAGGCAAACAGGCAGACATACAAATATCAGACAAGCTGGTTAACAGACCATCAAAAACACGGACAGACAAGCTAATAGACGGACTGAAATGCAAACAAACAGATAGACAAGAAAACAGACGGAATGATAGAAATGTAGGCAGTCAAGCAGGTAAATAGGTAGGTAGGTAGACAGGTAGGTAGTTAGGGAGGTAGATATGTAGGTAGTTAGGTAGGTAGCTAAGTATATGCATGGATGGAAGAATGAAAAAAAGGAGGGGTGGGGGGATAAGGAAGGATCTACTGTCAGACAAACAGACAGAGGAACAGACACATAGACAGGTGGATAGATAGGCAGAAAGATAGACAAACAGACAGTGGGACAGCTCGACTGACGGAAGGACAGACGAACGGGCGGGTAGGTAGAACGAACGAACGAACAAAAAAATAAACTTTATTTTCAAAGTGTTAAGAATTGGACACGCAGGCTCTTCTAACATTCTGCCCTTTTATCACTCTCTTTCGTGCATTATTTCATGCATACATCATTCAAGGCTAATTGAGAACAACAATATAAAAGATATGCATTATAAAGGCATGAGGACAACGCAAAAATCAATACTACACGACTCAGTAATATTAATGAATTGTGCGGCCATTGTTATTAGCTATGTGGAATATACTGATCTACCCAAAGAGGACTGGCTGTTATACTACTGTTTTATTATTATTATTATTATTATTATTAGTAGTAGTAGTAGTAGTAGTAGTAGTAGTAGTAGTAGTAGTAGTAGTAGTAGTAGTAGTAGTAGTAGTAGTAGTAGTAGTAGTAGTAGTAAGGAGGATGATAATAGGTACTGAGATAGTGTTCGAATAAGTTGCGATTATATGTATACGGATAGGTTCCATCCATCACGTGCCATGCCGGCAAGCGTGGGCTGTCATTTTCCGCCATCTCACTCGATCACCAGAGTCGTGGATCAGCTCTGTGTTCCTGTCTCGACCATGCCACGTGTCAAAGCCATCCAGGTATTTGCTTCTAGGTCTTCCCCTTGGTCTCTTCCCTTCGATCTTGCCAGTTGTCACCAAGTTCTCCAATTCATTTCTTCTCATAACATGCCCAACAAATTTTGACTGTCTACGTCTAATGACTCTAATCAGTTTACGATCTTCATTTGTTTCTTGAAGGACTTGTTCGTTGGTTTTTCTATCTGTCCATGGTATTCTTTGCATTTTCCTCAGAAACCACATTTCCACAGCCATTAGCTGTTTTTCAGCTTGACTGCTTATTGTCCACGCTTCACATCCATACAAAAGTATAGGTTCTATGTAGCATCTCAACACTCTTTTTCTCGTTTCAATTGATATCTTTTTGTTGGTCAGTATGTTTTTCATCTTGCAAAAGGCTACCTTCGCAATGGCAATTCTTGTTCTAATCTCTTCAAGGCATCTCCCATCAGATGTTATGACTGTGCCGAGATAACAGTATCGATTCACTTGTTTAAGAATATGTCCATCTACTCGTATATCACATTGTGGTATTTCCTTCTTCCTAGTGACGACCATAATCTGTGTCGTCTTAATATTCAGTTCTAACCCTAGTTGTTCACTGTGCGCAACAACCGCATCTACTAAATTGTGCAGGTCCTGTTCGTTGTCTGCAATCAAGACTGTATCATCTGCATATCTAATGTTATTGATGTACGTCCCCCAATGTTGATTCCTTCCATATCTTCTATATTTCTAAATATATTTTCACTGTATAGGAAAAAAGATCTGGAGACATTATACATCCCTGTCTCACACCTCTTTTAATAGGCATATATTGACCTACATCGTTATCAATTCTGATGTCAGATTGTTGTTTCCAATATATGTTTTTTACAAGTCTAAGGTCGTTTCCATCAATTTGTAGATCTTCAAGCATCCTTATCATGTCGACATGTCTCACTTTATCGAAAGCTTTTGTGTAGTCAATAAAGCAAAGATATAGATGTTTGTTTACTTCTATAGAACGTTCAATTACTGTTCTCAGTATATACACAGCATTTACTGTGCCCTTGCCTTCTACAAACCCACATTGTCCTTCTCCTATTTCGGGTTGTAATTTCTTCCTAACTCTTTGCATGATAAGTCTCAGCAGAATCTTTGTGATGTGGCTCATTATACTAATTGTTCTATGTTGATCGCATTCCATGGCTCCTGATTTCTTTGGGATTGCAATAAATATAGAATTACATAATTCAGGAGGTATATCCCCAGTATCGTATATTGCGTTCAGCAGCCTGGTGACTTGGTCAATTCCATATTCTTCTAAGGCATTGAACATTTCTACTGTGATGTTATATGTACCCGGGGTCTTGCCAGTTTTCATTTATGTCTTGGATTTCTTGTGGAAGATTGTTCCACAGCTCAGCTGCGGATTGCGCTAAACTTGTTCTGTATACGTCTACCCTAGGTTTCGGAATGTGTAATATATTTAATTGTTTACTGTGTCTAGCATTATATTTAAATAATGATCAAAGGTAAATTGTGGCATTCCGTTGCAGGATTTTGTGAATTAGTTTGGTATTATTGAAAAGTAGACGTGTGTGTAGTGATTGTAACTGAAGGCGTTTATGCAGGCTATGATGTCAGTTACGTGTTTGCTATAAATTAAACTCAGAGCCCGTTTCTGGGGTGAGTAAAGTCACTTGGCTATTGAATTGGAACAACCGTCAAACATTGTAGAGCAGTAGTCAAAATGTGTCTGTATGTGAAAAGTATAGATTATCTTCCTTGTGTCTTCATAAAGAAAATGTTTAATTTTGGCGAGTTGGTAGACTGTTTTCGCTGTTTGTATAGAGAGAGCTTGGACGTGGGAATTAAAGTTTAGGTTTCTATCAATGATGAGGCCTAGCGTTTTGTGCTCACTTACACTTTCTACTGGCATGTTAGTTAGTTAGTTAGTTAGTCGACAGATCATCCTCGTTGCACATCGAACCATTCAGTCCATAAGTGCTCGGATCCCCTCCTCAGCAAATCCCGCAGCGTGTAGCGGCTAACGACGCCAGTTCTGTGTTGGTTTATCAATCTTCTTTGGCTTCCTGCGTAGTGTTCTTGTTTGGCCACCCCTCTTTTAATTTGCTGCTCCCGCAGTCTGGCCATTGTTGTAGATTCCCAGTCATCACTTGGTTCTCGCAAAAGTCTCACTTCTCGTAGAGCATTCAGAATGTCAGCCTGGTCCATGGCGCGTCCGCCCTCCACAGTAGCCTCACCTGCGAGCTTGTCAGCCCGCTCATTTCCTTGTACTCCCGCATGACCTGGCACGAAGATGAAACTAATCTTTGCCAGCCTAGACCGCTTCAGAGGCAGCAACCACTCTCTTCGGATCGACCCCTCCTCTATCCTCTTGATCATGTTCATTGAGTCGCTAAGGAAACAAGCCCTAGTGAATGTCTGTGTCTCGAGCCATGTTATTGCTTTACTTACTGCCATGACTTCCATGGTCAGGCTACTTGTGGTTTCAGTGAAAGCACCAGAGTCCTCCTTCACAATTCTCCCTCCGGCCCGAGCTGTAAAGGCCCATGAGCTTCTCACATGTCGGACGACCGACCCATCTGTGTAGATGACCGCGTCACCGTCTAGCGAATTCTCGAAAATCAACGCTTGTACTTCAGCCTCAACAGCAGCCGGATTTTCTTGTCTGCATTTTCTATCTAGTTGGATGCAAACTGAAAAGGATGTGCAGAAGTCTGTTGGCACTTGCACCCACTCCTCGCCAGGTTCTAAGTCCTCAAGTGAACACACCTGTTGAAGAATGTCTTCGGCTTGACCCATCCACGACCGTCCTCTTTTTAACCTGCTGCCCTTCACCTTCCTAATTTCACTATGCAGTGGATGTTGTGTGTTTGCGTTAATTCTGAGGTAGGCGCGTGCCCTGCAAACTTGTATTCTCTCTTCAATGGTTGGAAAATCAAGAAGGTAGCGCATCGCCCTGCATGCTGTATCTCTTGTACATCCAAGAATAATGCGCATTGCTTCATTCTGTATCCTTTCCATCCTTTCTATCTGCGTATGGCTGAGAGTCAGGATTGCCATTGCATACTCCAAAACAGACATGACCAGCCCCTCGTACAGAAGACATAGATGGCGCTGCTCACAGTTTGCTGCCGCCATCACCCGCATCGCTGCCAAACCCCGCTTGGCCTTTGTTATCACCTGGTCTATGTGCACATTATAAGCAAGGCTTCGATCAAACCGTATCCCAGGTAATTCATTGCCTGCGTTCTTTCCACCGTCTCTGAACACAGCATTACAGTTGGTGTTGGATTGTTGACAATATGATTATTCAACGAGAACCAAGTCACTGTTGCCTTTGTTGGGTTGACCATTGCCCCAGCTTCATCACACCAAGTACTTATGCGATTGAGTTCGGTTTGTAGTTCCACAGCAACCTCCTCTCTATCCTTACCCTGACGATACACTAAAATATCATCGGCATACGACAATGTCCTGCCAGGTCCAGTGATCTGCTCACTGGTGATTCTCACTGTGTAGGCGTTGAACAGTACCGGAGATAATGGTGATCCCTGTGGTAGGCCAGGATATATTGTTGTTGGTTCCGAAGTCCAACTGCCACATCTAAAAACTACTTTCCGTTGGTAGAGGGCTGCAGCGATCCAACTAAGGAGGAATGGACTTACGTTTAGTTCAAGAAGCTGAAACATTAAAAAATCCAGTGGTACTCTGTTGTATGCGTCCTCAAGATCAATCGCTGCAGCAACGGTTTCAGTGCCTGAGTGGAAACCTTCATAGACATCATGGGCAAAGACTGCTGCATTGGTCCAGGTTTCTCTTTTTGGACGGTACCCACCCAGGGTAGGTGGGAAAACACCTTGCCTCTCTAGTTGGCTTGATATTTTCCTGGCAATTACCTTCTCCAGCAGCTTGCCTATTGTATTCTGCATGGTTATAATTCGATATCCCTGAATTTTTTTGTGGTCTTTGTCAGGCTTCGGCAAGGGAATCAGATAGCTGTGTAACCATTCCTCCTTGATGCTAGCACTCCCTATACTGTTGTTGTACATGTCTGCTAGTTTCTCTAGCTCATTGTCGGTACACCTATTTATGTCGTCGTATCTTATGCCATCAGGACCTGGAGCACTGTTTTTTGATCGTCGAAGCACAGCCTTGATTTCTTTCACTGTCACTGTGTCTTCCTCCGAAGTGTTCTGGGCCTTGCATCTGTCTGAGGTGACCTCCTTGGCCAGATTTCGGCCTCCCATGTCTGTCTGGTTGCCCTGCTCAAGGTAGCGTTCAAAGAGGGCTTTGCCCTTGTCCTCGTCAGTCCTCTGCCAGGTGAGGTCAGCACCTTGGAAGTCTGAAATGCTCTTATTCTTGACTACACCACTCATGCTTTTATGTAGTCGCCAGAACAATTTCAGTGACTTGTCTGTGCTTACTCTTTGACACACCTCTGCCCATTTTTCGCTTTTAACCACCTTGACCAGTTTTTTGAAATAGCTTACTTTTGTGTGCATCTCTCTTTCTAAGTGCAAGCAGGGACTAGGATGACCAGCTCTGTTCTTCTTGGCATTTTGCCATCTCCTTACAGCACTACGCTTATCCACCCAAGCCTTCTCCACCTCGAAACTCCACCACGGTGGCTGCTCCCAGCTTTTTTTCCTGCCCTGAAACGTTCTGCGCTTGTCACGTCTTATTTTACTCACCACATCTTGCCCTGTACTGTCATACTGGAACGTCTTTACCTTTAGCTTGTGCTGCCTGGTTCTGCCTTTCTCCACCAATATGCTGCACGGGTGGTGGTCGCTGCCATGGTGTCCTAGGACACCCCATCTACACACTGTAGTGAGTGAAGGTGAAACTAGCGCCAGATCAATAGCACTGTCCTCATCGCCTGGACGGCTTGCTGTCCTGGTGACACAGCCACTGTTAATACAAACCAGGTCGATGGTTTCCAGTGCAGTCTCGAGCTCCTCCCCTTGTGTATTGGAGGAAGTGTTTCCCCATGCTCTGCCTTAGCGTTGAAGTCACCACAGAAAATAACATTTCTCTCGTGGCCTAATATGCCACTTAAGCACTGCCACTTCTGGGCGTCCATACTCGCATTGCGGGCATAAACATTAACCAACACGAATGGTATACTGGAATGAACTCTCAACGCCTGTATTTGTATATCGTCACTGTCCCAACTGGACATGTCTAGCTCTGACGCCACCATGCTGTCGCGAACGAGAATCGCCGTTCCCAGATGTCGTCTGTTGTAGAAACATTTGAAGCCGGCAATTCGGAGTAGCTGATCGCCCAGTCTCGTCTCCTGGAGTGCTACAATGTCGTTCCTGTAAACTAGGGTTTCTAAAATAGCGCCCCGTTGTTTTACACTGGCACAGTTCCAATATAGAATACGGATGTTCCTGAGTCCTAGACGGTGACACTTGAGTCTAAAACGCCTCAAACCTCCGCGCTTACCTTGTTTCTTTGTCCCTGCGCGGCTACCACGCCGCTTCGGTATGTTGACTGCTGGCCCATCGGAAAACACACGTTGTTCCGCCATGTTGAAAAAACGTAAACACAGACTGATTTGAACCACACACGCTGCTGAAAATTCACTCAAGGATGGCTTCGCTCGATGCACGAACTCCGTAGCACCCGCGCAGATCTTGAGTAGAAACTCCTGGTTTTACATCCTGGCACACCAATTACACGCCAGAGATGAATAAATCCATCCCCGTCGCGAAAAAGTTAACGAACACAAAACAACACGACCGTCCGTCGCCATCTTGAAACCGGAAGTCTCTACTGGCATGTTACTGATGTGAAGTTGCAGTGATCTGTGTGAATAGTTAGTTAGTTAGGTAGTCGCGGTTCCAATTTCACGGCAACGGGTCGTCCCCATATTGCTCCGTTCTTGTGAAAGTGAATATCACACAAAATGCTCCTCACTGCCCTATGTGAACAATGGAATAGACAGGAGTGTCGGCAAGGCAACAGCCCGCACGTACACTGTGCATAATGCCGCCACCAGAATGCCAACACAGTCGATGAAAACGGCAGTCACCAGGAAGACTTCATTAGACCCGGGTTTTATCCCATATGGCTCGGTCTCTTTCCGCAGGGCGACCCACCGAAAGCGCCGCACAAAGCACGAACTCCGTAGCTACACCGACGATTCCCAGGAGTCTCCTGATAAAAGCACTCGTGAACCGAAAAGGCAAATCAGTCAATCCAGCAACAGCCGACCGTCATCAATCCGAACATGCAGTTCACGTTAAAAATAACCGCGGACAGATGCAAAAGCATTCCACGCGAAATTCACAGCTCACAGTGTCGCGCCACGCACTCATTCAGTAGCAGGGCGACGGAACCATAGCCTCCTTCGTCGCCTCTTACGACGTGCATGGTAGGCAACAGTGTTATTATTCTTTGCTCCCCGTATGGGCCCCGGCAACACACGGGTGACTAACAACAACAACAGAATATCCCACAACCAACAACAGAATATCCCACAACTAACAACAGAATATCCCACAACTAACAACAGAATATCTCACAACAAGCAACATAATATCTCACAACTAACAACAGAATATCTCACAACAAGCAACAGAATATCCCACAATTAGCAACAGAATATCTCACAACATCCAACAGAATATCCCACAATTAACAACAGAATATGCAACAATTAACAACAGAATATCTCACAACAACCAACAGAATATCCCACAATTAACAACAGAATATGCAACAATTAACAACAGAATATCTCACAACAACCAACAGAATATCCCACAATTAACAACAGAATATGCAACAATTAACAACAGAATATCTCACAAAAAGCAACAGAATATCCCACAATTAACAACAGAATATCTCACAACAAACAACAGAATATATCACAACTAACAACAGAAAA
>JACEFZ010023185.1:720000-822500 GCA_014155875.1 Cepaea nemoralis | reverse complement strand
TTCTTACGAACAACCTTTTGAATTGTACTAATTGACATATCAAATTCTTTCGCTAGCGAACATATGCTTCGACAACGGTTCATCTGTACTGTTGCATCAATTTTGGCGATGAGTTTTTCTGTTGCAGAAATATGCGCTTGACCCGGGCGCCAAAGATCTGTCGTGAACTGACGTTCTTTCCTAAACATTCGTGCCCAGTCTGTCACTGTTGTATTCAACACACATTTGTTACCATACTGTGCCTGCATTCTTCGATAAATGTCCACTGGTTGACATCCTTCAAATGAAAGAAACTGAATCACCGCTCTTTGAGCTTGTTTGGACGGATTTTGGATCAATCCGGCTATTTTCTCAACTGTCAGAAACAGAACCTATGCATCATGGGACGATAAGCACTTGTTCTTTTATTCATTGGTTAGTACTTATCAGTTGACTATGACATGATCATGTTCAACGTACGCAATTACGCTCCTTTCGGCACGAACGGATTTCAAATGAACGCCCCTTATAATATAATTTGATGGTAATGAATTTAGAAGTTATATTTGTTTGTAAAGGTTTTAATTGCCTTCAATATATCCTTTAAAATTTGATTGATCCAATAATAAGTTCTTAACATAATGTTTCTTTTCTCTTTATATGGTATTTTGAACTTTGTTTCTAAGAGTGCGGTATGTGCTTAGGTCCCGTTTTTCATGTGCGTTATCTCTATCTCTCTTAATTTCAAGTATTTCCTGAGTGATCCAAAGAGGTATGACGTGATGTTTTACTCGAACTTCCTTACCTGGCACATGTCTATCAAACATATCCATAAAATTCTTCATCCAGAACTCCAGAGCATCGTGCGGGTCAGAATGTTGATAAATATTGTCTAGAGATGAACTGAGTAAGTCCTGTAAAAATGCGTTTGATTGAAATTTTTGTAATTTCTATATTTTACACTTATCTGCTTATTTTTGTGGGTTTTTTAATTCCTTTTTTATACCATGTGTAACATGTGCTGTAGTGATCGCTCATTGCACAATTGAGTACTTTGCATTCTATTATGTTGTTTGAGTAAGTTACTTAAATTTGATCTATAAGTGTTGAAGCTGATTTTGTTATTCTAGTAGCCTGTTTTACTATTTTTTGGAAGCTGTATGATGCAATTATATTTCCCCATGTTATGTTGGATTTGTTGGTGTCAATGTTTAAATCTCCGAGTAGTATGATTTCCTTCATAGTAGTGAAAAACACAACCATCATTGTAGTGAAGTGTTCGTACCAGACGTGTCCAGCGCTGGGATTTCGATATAGATAGCCATTTATCAGGGGCATGTGGTTCTGAAGATTTAGTTCCAACAAAATACATTATGTTTCGCTAGTATCAAAACCTTGTCTATGGTAAACATTTAGTAAATTAGAAACATAGACTCCTATACCTTCCTCTTGCTTCCTTCAGGATCTCTTCTAAAATATTTATACCATTTAATAGAGATGTACTCATCTTAAATGTTTTATTTAGTCTACTTTCACTAAGACCGAACGAATGAAAATTTTGATTAATAAAAAAAAAAGATAACTCTGGCAGCCTACCAAATAAGTGGGAAATGTTTAAATGCCCAAGGCGGAATCCCGATTTACTGAACCAGTGTTGCCACTTCTCAGATATTTCACCATGCATTAAGTGTAAATTAAGCAGAATTACAAGATAATAAAAATTCACAATTGCATTAACTTACAGAGAATCTGTATCAGTAATATAAATTATAACGTTTTAACTAATGAGACCCAAAAAGTGCAAATAGAGAACAAAACAAAATAAAACGTCTGAATATACAACTAATTAACTCGGAAGAAGCACACCACAAATTAAGTAACCAGATGTTATCCAACAGAATGAATACATGACTATACAAGTCAATGTTTATGTTTAAAATTAGTTATCCCACTTGGGAAATTAAACGTGAAACAATAAGCAATTACTGTCGACGCTGAGAGCCATAACCTGGCGGTATGATGAACGAGAAAATAAACATTAGAATTTGGAAAAGTGTAACGTAATAAGTATAATAGTTTTCGTAACTAAAAAATTTTGATATTTTGGTTTCTCATGGTGTCGTTTATCTCTATGTATATTGTAAACTTTGTAACGTTTGTATTAATTTCCATTTTACTTATAATGTCTGTTAGGCTGTCTACCCCTGCACCTGGAAGCAGACTTTTTGCAGCTATGTCGGTGTCTGATGAGGACATACCTTCACTGTATAAGCCTTTCATTAAGGTTGACAGACAGGCAGGCAGGCAGGTAGGCAGGCAGATAGATAGATAGATAGATAGATAGATAGACAGGTAGATAGGTAGATAGATAGATAGATAGATAGATAGATAGATAGATAGATATGTGTGTGTGTTTTTGTGTGTGTGAGTTTATATATATACTAGCTGACCCGGCCCGGCTTCGCACAGTCCCTGGAGGGGATCTATCTATCTATCAGTCTGTCTGTCTGTCTGCTTGTTTGTTTGTCTGTCTGTCTGTCTGTCTAGCTGACCCGGCCCGGCTTCACCCAGTCCCTGGTGGGGAGCATCTCATTTAATTCATATAAGTAGTCATATAAGCTCCCGTTCCCGACTATCTGTCTGTCTGTCTGTCTGTCTATCTATCTGACCAGGCGTGGCTTCGCCCAGCTCCTGGCGCACAGTAACTTAAAAGAATGTCCTTCCACACACCATCCATTATTTTTAATGAAAACTGTTTTTAATCACCTACATGACTGTAGATAACTTCTTTAAGCATAAAAAGATGGGTTACAATGTTATGCATTATGCATTATTTTTATGAAAACTTTGAAAATGCCTTAGAGATTATATCATTATTTATTATAACTCATATGCCTGTAAATAACTATAGACAAAGAGTTTATAAATCTTTCAAAACGATGCAAGAATATGACTATAAAGTATATAGAAATGTTATTAAAAGTTACGCCCCTTGAAATAACTTTTCTAGAGTTAACTCCCCTTGCTATATAGAAATTATAATTAAAAATGAAATATTAAATTTTAGTAAGTAAGTAGCCGAAAAAAAAAAACTAAAAAACTATGACAGAAAGTTGCACAGGAATGAAAAGAAAACGTGTAGAAAATGTCATCTCAGTCGGATGGACCGTTCGCGAACGCATAAAGAACGGACATACATACAGTCTCTTATATATATATATATATATATATAATATATATATATATATATATATATATATATATATATATATATATATATATATATATATATATATATATATATATATATATATATATATATATAAAAGGAACACTGAGCTGATCCACGACACTGGTGATCGAGTGAAATGACGAGTCATGACCGCCCACGCTTTCCGGCATGGCACATGATATATATATATATATATATATATAGAGAGAGAGAGAGAGAGAGAGAGAGAGAGGAAGAGAGAGAGGGGGGTGGGGGGGGTGGGGGAGAGAGGTGAGGCAGGGATGTGTAATGTCTCCAGATCTTTTTACCCTATACAGTGAAACTATTTTCAGAAATGTAGAGGATCTAAATGGAATCAGCATTGGAGGACGAATTATCAATAACATTAGATATGCAGATGATACAGTATTGATTGCAGTCAATGAGCAGTATCTGTAATAATTAGTAGATGCGGTTTTTGCACACAGTGAACAACTGGGTTTAGAATTAAATTGTAAAAGACGCAGATTATGGTCGTCACTGTGAAGAATGAAATACCACAATGTAATATACTAGTAAATGGGAATATTCTTCAACAAGTGAATCGGTACAATTATCTCGGCACAGTCTTAACATCTGACGGGAGATGCCTTGAAGAGATTTGAACAAGAATTGCCTTGGCGCAAATAGCCTTTAGCAAGATGAAAAACATTTTGACCAATAAAAAGATGTCAACTGAAAGGAGAAAAAGAGTGTTGAGGTGCTACATAGAGCCTGTTGTTATTTTTCTTTTTTTTTTTTAAAGTTGGACAATGAGCAGTCAAGCTTAACACCATCTAATGGCTGCATAAATGTGGTTTCTGATGAGAAAGCAAAGAATACCATGGACATACAGAAAAACCAATGACCAAGTATTACAGGAGACAAATGAAAACCGTAAATTGATTAGAGAAATTAGACGTAGACAGTCAAAGTTTTTTGGACATATTATGAAAAGAAATAAATTGGAGAACTTTGCAAGATCGAAGGGAACAGACCAAGGGGAAGACGGAGAAGTAAATACCTGGATGGCTTGGCCATATGGCATGGTCGAGACAGGAACACTGAGCTGATCCACAACTCTGGTGATCGAATGAAATGGCGAGTCATGACCGCTCCACGCTTTTCGGCATGGCACATTATTCATTGATGTATATTGGGGAAGAGGCGGGGTTGTGTGCGTGCGTGTGCAGATCGTTGTTTAAGAGACAGGAATAATTAGTCCATCTAGGTGAACTCTTGTGTTGAACTATCACAATAAAAACTGGTTAACGTGTCATGTTTATAATTGTGTTCGAATTCACTGGGCAGAAGAAACGACGACGAGGAAAATGGCAGCCTACTTTACCTTCAAGTCCAAAACTTCAGACCCTGACATCAGAATATGTGATGCGGTTGTCTTACCTCATTTTAAGAATGAGTAACAGTATGAATACTGTTACTGCCAAATGAAACTAATAGTGAGAATGTTCCGTGTGGTGATACATGCACGTGTTCATCAGCTGTTGTGTTTTGTTCGATGTAGTGATAGATATGCATGCACTTTTTCATCAACTGTTGTGATGTTTCATGTAATGCATGCAAGTATTCATAAGTTGTTGTGTTGTTCCATGTAGTGATACTGCCATGTTCCGAAAAAGCTCCGAAAAGAGTTAACGGAAAGGAACAACGGTGATAACACAGATTCATAAGACCACACAGAACAAACGATAAAATAATGAACAGTAGTAACTGGAAAGACTATTTGGTAGAGACTAGAGAACGACGTAGCATGAATATTAATCAGTCACGGGTTAAAGGTGATCACGTGACTAAGCGGACTTCGAGACAAACACGGCTGGAGAGATTATTCTGCCGAGAAGATCCGCAAGCGACAATATCTCGCTACAGCAGCTATTTGTATGAAGAGAAATGTATGTGCAGACTACAAACTAACAATTAAAGAAGAATGTAAGATGGATCTCCAAGTTTACTAACAGTGTTTCGTTCCAGACTGGGACTGAAAGGATTGACAACCAGTCGACAGAGTCGGTCCAGTGTAGGAACCTGTTATCAATCGACGGGCGCGACATTAGCACAGCAAGTGTTGAAGTGTGTGTTCAGTGTTCGGTGTTCATAACCTGTAAGTAGGGACTAATTTAATTCATCGATATTGTGTAGACAATTGATATGGAATAGAAGAAAAAGCAGCGGCTGCAGCAGGATATAACAATATGAATTGGAAACAAATAGATATATTTAGCTCCTGCGAGAAGAAACATACTAAACACAAACACGTTGCACATACCTTACAAGGAGATCCATCGTATACCGGAATACAGATTAAAATCCAAAATCAGAAGTAATCAATAAATATATAAAATGAATAATAAAATAAAATACACACAAAAGCTCACAATACGACACACAGGATTGTGCGCTTTACGATTGTACATTTCGATTGTACGATTGTACAGTATTGTACGCTTTTGAGTGTATTTTATTTTATTATTCATTTTATATATTTATTGATTGCTTCTGATTTTGGATTTTCACCTGTAAAATTAGTGTAATGTGTAATTAGTCAGTAGATTTAATTCTGACATGAGCACATGGGCAAACAAATAGTTTTCGGTATTTTATGAACACATGAGAACCAAATAGATTCTATAGGGATCATAATTTTGTGTGTTGAGTAAAGCACCCGTGTGGTGAGTCAAACACATTTTCAATGTTGTAAACATATGGAATTAATGTTTGTGCCACACAATAATACTTAGTCAACCAGCATGCTAGAATGGTTAAGATTCATAATGCCTGAATGTAGACTGAGGAGATCACATAAATTCATGAGACAATGTAGGGACCCCTGTGTATTTTCATTATTGCTGTACATGAGGAAGTATCCTTTGAGAATCTCATAATTATGTCTAATGATCACAATGATCACTATGTCATTGCTGATAGCATGTCTGTGAGGATTCATTTGTGATTTCATTATTGGTAAACAGATGTGAATGTATCATTTGGTAACAACACATCAGTATGACTATTCATCATCCAGGAAATAGTATAATTACTGCGGACAGAGGAGCATGATTGAGATTTAATCGTAATATCATTGTTATTGAACCTGTGAATTTATCAGGGATAAAGCACCTACATATGCATGATTGTCATCCATACAGATATAATTGTGTCTGAAGAATAGGTGAGATCTCATTGTGATGTCAATGGTGTTAACATTTAAAGTTATCATTGGGAAATCACATAAGTCTAGCTACCTATCTTACATGCAAGTATGAATGATGATAGATGAGAGAATTTATTATCCAAGCACATATGAATGATATCTGATAGATGAGAGAAATGATCATCCATACATATGAATGATGTCTGAGAGGAATGAATTGACCCCACATGCACAGATGGATATGTTGACTGATGCATAAGGAGTTTGAGTGAGTGAGTGAAGTTACAGGCTGAGAGAGAGGGAGTATAGGCCAACAGTCAATCTCAGGATAGCCGGCAACTTTGATGTGTAATGCCATGACTATCACCATAGAACTAGTTCGGTGTAACCCATAAACTAAATAATAATTTAGTACACTCCGGCGCATAACAACACTTTGTATAAAATATCATTCATGCTATAATCATCTGGTTTTGTGCGCTAAGCACGACACAACCAATATCATACATTACGCAGACTACCAGCATCTGTATTTGTATTTAAGCAAAATCCCTTTTTGTAGTTCATGTCACTCCTGTTAACACATATGGTCTAGTGTAATGATAATAATGTACTACAAGGATGACGATGACTGTAATGATTATGATAATAATGGTAATGATTATAATGAGCATGATGATGATGTAATGATTATAATGAGCATGATGGTGATGGTAATGATAATAATGTAAACATGATGGTGATGTAATGATTATAATGAGCATGATGATGATGGTAATGATAATAATGTAATCATGATGATGATGATGAGAATGTTTATAATAAGCATGATGATGTGGATAGCTGAAGGACAATCTTAGTATAGAGACGGTGAAGAGGGGGGAGTATACTCTCCGTAAAACTCTGGACTAAAAAAGAATTCACCTGAATACTATACTAGAATGGATAAAAAAATGTACTTATATTTCTTATAAACAAACACTCATTACAATGGGGACTGATTTTTAAAAGCCATTAATGTGTGAGACCCTTTTTCCTGAATAGAAAAAGATGTAGAGAACAAAACTAGGTACAGAAGAGAATGGTCAACATAATTGTCAAATTCCAAATCACTCAAGGTGTTACTTAAATTATAGACCTGAGGACAGGCATAGGTGAAGATGAGACTGCACATCTGCTAGTTAAACCTTGAACACCTGATAGTGGACGATTGGAGAGTGAGCAAACAACTATGTTGGTGATAACTAATTGAGAACACCAAGACTATCTTTCTTCTATGTTTATTTTCTCTAAGAACAAAATTCATTTTATTGTTTTCACTTGTTTGTTCTTAGGCTTTTACATTTCATTTCTAATGTCATATTTATGATATCATTAGAATTATGGATGCTAAAATTTCAGGTAGTGGTAATTATCCAGACCTGACTTTTTGAATGCAGCACTTTGTAAAAGTAGTAGTAGCAGCTTAGCTGAATACAGTAGCCACTTAACTGAGTGAGGCAGCTGAGATAGTGAGGCCAAATACTAATCCACAGCAACTTCCTGCTAATTTTCACCACCTTTCCAGGACAGGTATCACATATCCTTTAGTCTAGGTAGTGTGGAGGAAACACAGTGAGCCCAAATAAATCACCGGGGGAAAAAATAAAGAACATCAAGAATATAGTCTACACTAACTGAATGCTACAGAGATCCAATAACTGGATGGGAAACCAATCAGGGTGTACCCAGTTTCTTTTCACAGATTAGTAATTAGGCCGTCAGAAGAGGCCCAATAAATATAATTTAAACCAGATGTAACACTGAGGACAATGTATGATACAGTGGCACAGCCAGGAGATATATAATTAGTTAGAGATAACTATGTAAATAATCTTGTAATTGTACTGCATTGATTGTTGTATGTTATTACATTTGTAATCAATAGTTCAATATATATATATATATATATATATATATATATATATATATATATATATATATATATATATATATATATATATATATATATATATATATATATATATATATATATATATCATATATATATATATATATATCATATATATTATATATATATATATATATATATATATATATATATATATATATATATATATATATATATATATATATATATATATATATATATATTCATATATATGAATATTACAGGTTATTTTCTCAAGTTCTCTTGTCATAGTAAAATTGTTGTAAGCAATTACCCTAGATTAATTATTTAGTTGGTAGATTAGAGGCAAGGAACCACCCCTAAGGACATTTGGGATACTCAGTACAGATTTCATTGTTTTCCTGGAAGTATTCCTTGGTTCTCTAAAGCTCTATTTAATGGTCTCAAATCATTGAGCCAGTAACAGCTAAATTAATTTTAACGGGCAGGATCACATTGAGAAAGAGGAACTGAGGGTCCTTGATCTCTTTGGGGTTGAGCCATCAACTATTTATCCGACATAGTGATACATGCAAGTGTTTATCACCTATTGTGATGTTTCATGTAGTGATACATGCAAGTGTTTATCACCTATTGTGATGTTCCATGTAGTGATACATGCAAGTGTTCATCAGCTGTTGTGATGTTCCATGTAGTGATACACGCAAGTGTTCATCAGCTGTTATGATGTTCCATGTAGTGATATATGTGCCATGCTATATCTCGGGGTGTAGAATGATATGTAAGAATAATATATTTAAGATTACTGAGTGTGGGCAAAGCCATCCCTGTTCGAAGATCAACAATGTCCTTGTTCGTCCTCGCGGAAACCTTCTGTCAATCCGTCAAGTGTCCGTCGTGCCGCTTTGCAGACATCTAGTTTTCTGCGTCTGCCTGCTTAATTATTCGTGGCCACAATAAGTGTTGCTTCTATAGATTGTCTCTTCCATTTCCAAGCATTCATTCAGCCACTGAAGCGCCATCAAGTCAATATCTAGCCGACCTATGGTTGCAGAATTAACATGAGCTGCCGCCTTGATCAATCTCCCAAGTTAGTCTGTTGTTTCTATTGACATTGCCGTGTGACGATTCTGTGTTGTCACGTCATTTCCTTCGCATTCCTAGCGTTTCTGTTCTGGGATTCTTTGCTCTATCTACTTTATGTCATTATGTCGCACATGCTCCTTGGCAATATGCAAGTGTCCATCAGCTGGTGTGATATTCCATGTGGTGATACAATGCAAGTGTTCATCAGCTGTTGTGTTGTTCCATGTAGCGATACATGTAAGTATTCATCAGCTTTTGTGATTTTCCATTTTGGGATACATGCAAGTGTTCATCAACTATTGTAATGTTCTATGAAGGGATACATGCAAGTGTTCATCTGCTATTGTAATATTCCATGTAGGGATACACGCAGTGTTCATCTGCTATTGTAATGTTCCATGTAGGGATACATGCAAGTGTTCATCACCTATTGTAATGTTCCATGTTGGGATACATGCAAGTGTTCATCGGCTATTGTAATGTTCCATGTAAGGATACATGCAAGTGTTCATCAGCTGTTGTAATGCTCCATGTAGTGATACATGCAAGTGTTCATCACCTATTGTGATGTTCCATGTAGTTATATATGCATGTGTTCATCAGCTATTGTAATGTTCCATGTAGGGATACATGCAAGTGTTCATCACCTATTGTAATGTTCCATGTAGGGATACATGCAAGTATTCATCAGCTGTTGTAATGTTCCATGAATGGATACATGCAAGTGTTCATCAGCTGTTGTAATGTTCCATGTAGTGATACATGCAAGTGTTCATCTGCTGTTGTGTTGTTCCATGTAGTGATGCATACACATGTTTATCAATTGTTGTGTCCACTCTTCTGAGAACAGGTAACGCCATAATTAATAAAGATCTGAATAAAATACATCATACAGGTGAAGCGAACTGTAGGCACGCCTTCCAACAGGGAGAATAAGTCGAACAGCGACTACAACAGCTGCCCAACTTTCTCTCCCTACAGTCACACACACAACAGACACTTCCCAATCACAATTGAGATAGACTTTTGCCAGAATGGCTATGGGGTGTCCAGACTTACCTGCTCACAGTTAATAAGATTTTATCATCATTGTTATCATCATCATCATCATCATCATCATCATCATCATCATCATCATCATCATCATTATCATCACCATCACCACCACCACCACCATCATCATCGTTATCATCATAATTATATTATCATCATTATCATCATTATCATCATATTTATCATCAGCATCATCATTATCATTATAATTATCATCATCATCATCATCATCATCGTATTCGTATTATAACCTGTATGATAATCCAGCCTCCGCCGTCAGTCTGTGTGTCACACAGAACCTCAATGTTGTCCCACAGTAAGATCGTCTCCCTGGCATTTGAATTGGGCATCCCTCTATAGCACTTGTCCTGTAGATGAGTGTAAGTGTTAGTGATGAAACATCAGTTGTTGGGGTTGGGGTGGTAAATTTATAGGCAAACATATCGGGAGTATGTCTACTTTGGCCAATAAAATGTGTTCCCATTGTTTGAGAAACAACACTGTAGACGGGGGGATACAGGCTTCAAGAACAGTATCACCGTTCAGGCCATACCACGTAGTTAGTGCGTGGTAACAAGACAGCCAGGAAGCCATGACACGTAGTGGGTGTGTAGTAACAAGACAGTCAGGAAGACATGACAAACAAACAAACTTTATTTTCAAAGGGTAATCAAATTGGGCACGCAGCCCCGTCTTACATTTGACCCTTCCAATAACTCGTCTTTCATTCATCAATAGTGCAAGATACATTCACATAGGAAAAAAAACATTGTCAAATGAATGTTTTAAACATAAACAATGCATATTATCATGGTATGAGACACATCCCCCGCCCACCCTCACACACCCCAGACGTACATATATGCCACACAAACCCACCCTACCCCCACCCACACATACCCTACCCACACACATCCCCAACCCACACACATATTCCCCCACCAATCCCATAACCCACACACACTCACCCACCCACAAATCCTCACCACTCACACATCCCCAACCACCTTGCTAAAAACACATCCCCCAAACATACTTCCGCCCACCCACACACACATCCCCCACCAATCCAATCATCCCGCACCTATCCACACACACATTCCACACCCACCCACACATCCTCAACTTAAACACACACATATCACCCCAACAATCCCATTACCCACACACTCACCCACCCACATATCATCACCACCCACACACCCCCAACCACCCAGCCAAAAACACATCCCCCAGAAATATATCTTCCCAACCACACACACACACACACATTCCCCCGCCAATCCAATCATCCCGCACCTACCCACACAAATCCCGCACCCACCCACACATCCCACACCCACACATTCTCCCCCACCCACCCACACATCCTGCACCCACCACACACACCCCATGCATCCCTCAACCTATACACACTCACCCACCCACACATCCTCCACCCACCCACCCACACACCCCCAGTCAAAAATCCCCCAACCATACATAACAACCAAACATCCCCCCACCCACACACACACACACACACACACATCCCACACCCATATACCCACATCCCCACCCATACACACATCTCCCCAGCCATACGCAATCCGCCATCACACATTCCCCACCCACCCACACACATCTCCCACACACATCTCCCATGCACACACCCCACCACCCACACATACACCCTCCGACCCAGCCACACATCCCCCACCCACACACATAGCCCCCACACACACATATCTCCCAACCTACACACACTCACCCACCCACACATCCTCACCCGTCCACCCACACACCATAAAATCACCCACACCCAACCACTCATCCCTTAAGCACACATCCCCCACCCACACACACACATTCCCACCCCCACACACACATCTCCCCAGCCATACACTCATCCCCCACCCACACATTCCCACCCACACACTAATTCCCCATCCACTCATACACATCTCCCACACACACCCCACCACCCACCCACACATCCCCCGAGCCACCCACACATCCCCACTAACAAACACATCCCCCACCCACCCACACACACACATCCCCCAAACATACACACATCCCCCAAACCACCTACACACCCAACATACCCACCCACACATCCTCAACCACTAACACCCACACATTTCACTACCCACCAACACGCACACACCCCCACCCACCCAAACACATACCTCACCCACATATCTACACCCACACACACAAATCTCCAGCCCAAATGTCTCACATCCACACACACACATCCCCACCCACCTGGACATTTTCCCCACGCCCTAACATCCCCAGACACACACATCCATCATCCACACATCTCGACGCCCACCCACACATTCCCCACCCATCTACACATTCCCCATCCACCCACACATCCCCACCCAAATATGCAACCCCCACTAACACACAATCTCCCACTCACACACATCTCCCCAGCCACACACACACATCTCCCGCCTATACACATATCCCCCACACACATCCGTCAACCCACACACTCATCCCAAACCCACACACACATCTCCCCACACCCCCACACATACCCCCACCACACACATCTCCCACACACCCCACACACACCACATCCTTACACCTAGACACATACATACGCCTCGCATAATCACTGAAACTAATATGGACAAACCCCCATACTTTACACGCACATATACTGACGATTATCGTGAACATCTCACAGTTATGTAAACATAGAAAATATAGTATACATATACACATTATGTAACGTAAAAGATAGCGATGCTCCCACACATAGAGGCAAGCAGGCAGGCAGGCACACACACACACACACACACACACACACACACACACACATTCACTCTCACACTCATTCTCTCTCTCTCTCTCTCTCTCTCTCTCTCTCTCTCTCTCTCTCTCTCTCTCTCTCTCTCTCTCTCTCTCGCATTCACACTCGCTCACTTTCTCATTCACTCTAGAGTAAAGTACATGTGTTCATATTATACGTGGTAAAATCAAGTAGCATTTAAAATGATAAATGAAAGATGATAATACACAAAATATATGGAATAGCATGTTATATGACATGCATGCTCTCAACTCTTTCTGCCTTCTTTCATACACACACACTCACACATGCGTGGATACACACACATACTAACACATCCACTCTCCACCAACCCACACATCATGCACCTACCCACACATCCCACACCCACACAAGCTTCTCCCATCCATCCACACATACCGCACCCACCAACCCACACATCGCCACCCACATAAATATTCTCACTCACACACACACACACACATCCCCCACCCATGACATGACCACCATTACCGTGACATGAACAACATCGCCATGACATGAACATCATCACCATGACATAAACATCACCACCATGACATGAACATCACGACCATGACATGAACATCACGACCATGACATGAACATTATCACCATGACATGAACATCACCACCATGACATGAAAATCATTACCACCATGACATGACTATCATCACCATGACATGAGCATCACCATCTTGACATGAACATCATCACAATGACATGTAAATCGCCACCATGACATAACCATCATCACCTCAACGATGTGAACATCACCACCATGACATGACCATCATCACCATGACATGAACAGCACCACCATAATATAATCATCAGCACCTAGACTATGTGGACATCATCACCATGACATGAACGTCATCACCATGACATGAACACAATCACCATGACATGATCAGCATCACCATGATATGAACATCACCACCATGACATGAACATCATCACAATGACATGTAAATCACCACCATGACATAACCATCATCACCTCAACGATGTGAACATCACCACCATGGCATGACCATCATCACAATGACATGAACAGCACCACCATAATATAATCATCAGCGCCTAGACTATGTGGACATCATCACCATGACATGAACGTCATCACCATGACATGAACACAATCACCATGACATGATCAGCATCACCATGATATGAACATCACCACCATGACATGAACATCATCACAATGACATGTAAATCACCACCATAACATAACCATCATCACCTCGACGATGTGAACATCATCACCACGACATGAACATCTTCACCATGACATGAACATCTTTACTATGACATGAACATCAATACCATACCATGAACATCATAATCATGACATGAACATCATCACAACCATGACATGGACATCACAACCATGACATGAACATCACAACCATGACATGAACATCGCCACCATAACATGTACATCACCACCATGACAAGTACATCACAACCATGACATGAACATCATCACCATGACATGTACATCATCAACATGACATGGACACCATCACCAAAATGACATGAACGTCATCACCACCATGACATGAACATCACCACCAATACATGAACATCATCACCACCATGACATTAACATTATCACCATGACATTAACATCATCACCATGTCCTGAACACGATCACAACCATGACATGAACATCATCACCATGACATGAACATCACCACCATGACATGAACATCATCACCACCATGACATGGACATAATCACCATGACATGAACATCATCACCACCATGACATGAACATCAACACTGCCATGACATAAAAATTATCACCACCATGACATGATTATCATCACCATGACATTAACATTTGGTGGACCTGCGGTAAAGCTGTGAAAGTGTAAACAATATAAAATGACACAAAGTAGTGCAGCTTTACATAACAGAATTAAGACACATACAGGACGTTGCGGCGACTAGCCTTCATCAGCAAAAAAACACATTCACAAACACAACATACAGTCCAGGAGATTTCCTGTGACTACATCAGAAGGTGACGACAGGACGAGAAGAACAAAAGGATGATAAAATGAAAGCAGTGAAGAAAATGAGAATTGAAAAAAAATGTTCATACCTCACAGTTCCGATCTGTAAGCAACTCAGAAAATCTCCGATCTATTCTTTTATACCCGGTGATAGGTGTCACGGTTCAGTGAGCATATTGAAAGAAAGGGGTGGGCGGAGGCAGGAAGGCATGACGGTAACTAGTCTGGTAAAGGTATCTGAACAATCTCAGTGGATGTACTAACGAAGCATGAGGGGGCGCGATGGTGGTACTAACCAAAACCCCATTATGTACTCATATATGTTGTTATGAGGCGAGTCCTAAAGTCTGGGTGGACTGATATGCGTGAACGCACATACACACATATACACCGCTCAACAGACATAATGCTAGTGTATATGGGCATGTGCAAGATATATATAAGAAGAGAGAGAGAGAGAGAGGTGGAGGGAAAGAAAAAGAGAGAGGTTGGTATTGTTCCTGTTACGTGTCTACGAGGATTCACTCATACTGTTCCCTTTGAAATAAGGTAAGTAAGGTTGATTGTTGATTGTTACGTATTATAAGGTCATATCGCCCAATGCTTCTGTTAACGGGGTTGTATAAGATCCAACCACTGGTAATACACATGATATGGGTAGGAACAGAGAGGCAAGATTGTTTGGAGAGAGATATATATAGAGAGAGAGCGAGAGAGAGAGAGAGAGAGAGAGAGAGAGAGAGAGAGAGAGAGAGAGAGAGAGAGAGAGAGAGAGAGAGAGGAAAAGTGCCTGCGACATACCACATGAGGTATGCGGAGTAGGTCGGTCTACAAATACGAGGCTTCACTCATACTGTTCCCTATGAAATAGAGTCAGTAAGGTGGTCGGATCTTATCCTTAAATACGTTGTATAACAATCAACCTTACTGACTCTATTTCATAGGGAACAGTATGAGTGAAGCCTCGTATTTGTAGACCGACCTACTCAGCATACCTCATGTGGTATGTCGCAGGCACTTTTCCTCTCTCTCTCTCTCTCTCTCTCTCTCTCTCTCTCTCTCTCTCTCTCTCTCTCTCTCTCTCTCTCTCTCTCTCTCTCTCTCTCTCTCTCTCTCCAAACAATCTTGCTTCTCTGTGCCTACCCACATCATGTGTATCACCAGTGGTTGGATCTTATACAGCCCCAATAACACTAGCACTGGGTGATTTGATCCTTAATAACAATCAACCTTACTGACTCTATTTCATAGGGAACAGTATGAGTGAAGCCTCGTATTTGTAGACCGACCTACTCCGCATATCTCATGTGGTATGTTGCAGGCACTTTTCCAACCTCTCTCTCTCTCTCTCTTTCTCTTTCTCTCTCTCTCTCTCTCTCTCTCGCCTTCTCTATATCTCGCTCTCTCTCTCTCTCTCTCTCTCTCTCTCTCTCTCTCTCTCTCTCTCTCTCTCTCCAAACAATCTTGCCTCTCTGTGCCTACCCACATCATGTGTATTACCAGTGGTTGGATCTTATACAACCCCGATAACACAAGCATTGGGCGATATGATATTATAATACGTGGTATAACAATCAACCTTACTTACCTTATTTCATTGGGAACAGTATGAGTGAATCCTCGTAGGCACGTAACAGGAACAATACCCACCTCTCTCTCTCTTTCTTCCCCTCCACCTCTCTCTCTCTCTCTCTTATAACAGTACAGCGAAGGGACGATGGACTATCAACAACTCCAAGACGGTTCCAGCTCCATGTTACTTTATTCAGAATCAAACCAGATGTTGCTCAGTTAAATCATACGTCCATCTCTTCTCTAGTCCCCGATGTTAACTGATCCGTAACAACAAACTACGTCACGACTTGAGCATCTTTCTTCCCATTCTACCCTGATGCTCAAGCGTGCTGTAGTTTTGCCCACCCCATATACACTTACTGCTACACCTTCCTATGTTTTCTAAAGACTTTTTCCCTTAAAAAGTCTTTACTCCCAATCCCCCTACTCTATTCCCTCTCTTTCCTTACTTCCCAGAGCTCCTTTAATCTTCCCCAACCCAACTTTATTTTAAGTAAAACAATCTATTCATAACTCTTTCCCCTGCCATATAGTAATCCACTATATATTTCTTGTTTGTTCTTGGCTCCTCAAGGTTCCTATATAAAAAATATATATATATCATAAGAACAGCTCGTATACATCGTTATCGTATACTTGACATTATGAAATTCTTCACTCTTTCACAACACAGGATGGACAGCAACAATGTAGTTAGAAAAAGCAAAGAAGGGGTGCGCACCCAGTGAAAAGCATAAAGAATGAATAGTCAACATGATCACATTTACATAAAGTAATGAATAGTCAACACAATCACATTTACCTCCCTTGCCAATAAAAATATTTTGTAAAATAATGTTTTTTAAATACATCTTATGAAATAGATCTTTGTTCTCTATAAATCTAGTTGACATAAGTTTTCTCAACCTTTATATATTCAACATTCATATTGCCATCCACAATCTTGTCTATATTTCCGTTACCTCATCTTTTACCACGAGCCAATGTTCATATTCCATGAACATTTTTAATTCAATTAACGCTGATTTTTCACAGCTCCTATATCTTGCCCCCTCACATCCCATGATCTGCTTCTTTGTCTACCTATATATATACCCCCGCTTATATGCTGCCATTCACAGTCTCCCCTCCAACCTTATATCTTCATGCCGATTTTCACAGCAACTTAATATTCCCAAAGATAATGTGTCTCTCTATTAGCCCTCAGTAGTTTTATTAACTCTTTTCTGAACAAAGGGTCTTAAATAAAACCCCATATATTTTCTTTATTCTAGCCAACACCATAACTATTTGAAAATTAAACTTACTTAATTAAATTTGTAACATATTTGCTAACAAAGTAACCTAATACACAAAACAACTTATTTAAATTATGAGTTAAGCGAAATAAAATCAAAACAGGACATCATACTCATTCAAAGAAAAACACATGTTAAAATAATATTAACATGCATCTTATCAAATCAGAAGAAAATATTCTATTATTACCTATCACTATTGGTCTCTTTTACGGACCAATAGTTTGTACGCAAAAGTCTAGGAACACAATAATCCTATTCAAATAACAACAACCATTTCACAGGACCAAATCAAGCAAAAAACATATTATATATGAGACATTAAAAACTCATACTCAATAAAACAATCAAATAATAACAATCATTTTACAGAACCAACTCAAGCGAAAAACATATTATATATGAGGTATTAAAACTCAGACTCAATAAAATAATTGTCTTCTCGCTAAAGAGAAGGTTTTCAAAAAAAATATAACTCCCTTAAAATTAACTACGTACAGTGGCCCATCAACATTGGCCTCCTATACGAACTAATGTAACACATATCTATTCATACAAGTCATTCCACTATTTCTATAACCGAGAAAACAAAACACTTCACTGCCAGGTATGTATATCTGTTAACTACAGACCAATTTCTTAACTTAGAACAATATCTGTTCTTTCTACACAAAAACATCACTCATCAGCAATGACCGTACTATCATTGATTCTCTCCCCTCACAATTTTCTATCTTTTTCCAGCCTAACTCCTAACACATCACAATGTCTGGAATATCATCTTAAGCAAGCACTGTAACTACAGGTCAACTCATTTTATCTATTATTAATGTGGCGATTATCCCAATGTCATCTCAATGTACCAGCCGTCATCTATCTACTAATTAACCTGTGGCTCGGCACACCAATTGTTTCCCTTGGATTTGTACCAAACATCACTACAACTTCTTAATCATTACCGTCAACCACAGCATTTCTAGCACCAACAAAAACCTGTCTATCTACTATAGAGCACATTCACCTGCTGTACCATTATCCAACTTGTCTATCTACTACAGCTCAAGAAGTTGAAACATAAAATCAACCAGCAATTCCTCACTCGAACCTACCTCTATATTAGTTATCTCAATGCTTAACTACTCCTCCAGACCATTTATGAAAAGTATCCATAGAAGCCTTTTCCATTTCCACAGTTTCATATACTTCATCAAGTATCTCTTTCTTTTTCACATCATGAAACTTATATCTTGCCATCTGCAGTATTTTCTAATCATTTACTTCTTATGTTTCCACTTCTTCAATAATTCTAAGTTTCTTTGAATGAGTGCTATCTCCACATCAATATCTTCCTCTTCGTATAACTCATTAGTCTCTTCCATACCACCACTTGATTCTGACTTTTCATCCATTTCCTCCTCTTCACCTGTATGTCTTTCGCTAGCAGCCGCTAATCTCTTCCGTTCAATATCCCATCTAATTTGTCTATCATTATTTCTTAAGGACCTTTCTAGTAGAGGCATATCTTCACCGCTTGTTGAACAGTCTCTCATTCTCCTCTGTCTTTTCACCTCTCTTTCTCTTTGTCTATCCACTCTTCTTTTCGTTGCTTGTCTAGTATTCTTAAATGGAGCACCTATTTCCTCTTCCATAGATTCTATACTATCATAATGACTCTCATTCACTTTTTCTTCTTCTATCGTTTTCGGTATTGTCTGTTCTTGAGTATCATCGTACACTGGAGTTGTTATTAACTGATTTTGTGCTGGATATTTTCTAAAACCTGGGGTTATTGTAGTTCCCCTGACGACTTGTTCATCTAAGTATCCGGTGTCTGAATAATAATTATTATTATAATTATCATTTCCCTTCTCATCATCATCTCTTCTTAAGTGTTCCACGTGTGCCCTTGCCACATGTCCTGTGATCTGGTTCTTGATACTATACGATACATTTCCTAGCTTTTCTAAAACGTAATAACCTGGGACCCAACGAGCATCAAACTTAGAGTTCCTTCTATGCTTCTTGTAATAAACTCTATCACCTACTTTAAACTCCTGCAATTTTGTATTCACGTTTTTGTACTTTTTCTGTCTTTCTCTAGCTTTAATTATATTACTCTTTAATCTTACGTGTACTTTATGCATTTCTTGTATGATGGTCTCTTGAAAGTCTTCCCCCATATACTTCCGTCTTGGTTTTAACAGATTATCTATAGGTAGTACTGGTTCTCTCCCATGTATTAAATAGAATGGTGAACACCCCGTGCTCTCATTTTGATTTGTGCGTATAGCGCTAAGCGCTGGTCCCAAGAATAAATCCCAATCTTTTTCATGTTCATCGACGATCTTTGCTATAATATCATATAATGTCCTATGTTGACGTTCGTTCTTAGCATTTGAAGAAGGTCTATAGTATGAGGTCTTTATATGGTTTATATTCAAATCTTTTAATAATTTTTCGAATTTTTTATTTACAAATTCCCTACCATTATCCGTAAGTATACTTTGTGGGCAACTAAATCTTGGTACGAACTCTTGTAAAAACAATATTAATGACAGTATCTGCGCTCTTATCTGGGATTGCATAAACTTCTTGCCAAAGACTGTAGACGTCTACTATATGAATTAAATACACGTTTCCTGACAATGTTCTAGGGTGAGGACCCGATATATCTAAACTAATTTTTTGCATAGGAAACTGAGGAATATCTGTATCTTGTAAGGGACACTTAATTGTTTTCATATTCCTTAACCTGCATCTTTCACACGTATCTACATATTTGCAAGCAGATTTGAACAAGTTCGGCCAATAATATTTACTCGTAAGTGCTTTCACCAATTTATCACGACCGAGATGACCATTCTCATCATGATATGCTTTTAACACTTCATTTTCCAAATGTTTTGGAATATATTTCCTTAGCTGTTCGTTCCTTTCACACATATAATAACTGTTCGTCCTCTTGTAAAACTAAATAATTCTTCTTATATTTGTTCTCCTCCGTTTCTGTTAATTTCTGTTTTATTTGTAAGACTTTTGGATCTAATTCTTGTTCTTCTTTCATATTAAACTGTGCTAAATGTGGGTCTTCTGCTCTAGGTTCAGACTCTTGATCCGATGGTAAACTCTCAAACTCTTCTCTATTTATTATGGCAGAATCTAATATATTCACTTGCCAGTTTCGGTCGTCGATCTCTGGTTCACCTTCATCTTCTGTGTCTCCTGACGACTGTGGATACGGGATCCTAGACAATAATACAGCACATGTGTTAATCCTACTTGGAATGTATTCAATTTTCGTATTATATCCCTGTAGATTCAATGCCCACGTCTGTATCTTCCTGTTCTGCACCGGAGCTTCTAACAGAGATTTTAAAGGCATATGGTCAGTTCTAATAACAAAATTTGCGTTATGTAAGTAGTAATTTAGTTTTTGGAGAGCATAGTGTATAGCATAAGCCTCTTTCTCGATAGTCGTCCATTTCCGTTGAGACCTGCTAAGTTTATGAGACAAGAAATAAATTGGTCGTTCATTTTTAACCCCTGGTATTCCAGATTCTTTTCCTTCATATGGTTGAACCAAACACGCTCCTATAGCATTGTCCGAAGCATCTGTATATAGTATTAACTGTTTATTCAAGTCTGGATGCGTCAATAGTGGTACCAGTGTTAAACTGTTTTTTAAAAACTCGAACGCTTTTTGACACTCATCATCCCACTTAAATCTAGCGTATTTGCCCGTTAACTTAGTAATTGGTTCCGTTATTTTTGAAAACCCTGGGATGAAGCGCCTATAATACCCACAGGTTCCAATAAAAGCACGCACTTCTTTAACGTTAGTTGGAGGAGGTAACTCTTTAATAACTTTTATCTTGTCTTGGTCTGGTTTAATTCCGTCTCTATTTATAATATACCCCAAATATTTTGTTTCTGTCTTTAAAAACTGGCATTTACTAAGCTTCAATTTAACGTCATGTACTCTTAATCTGTCGAATACTAATCTAATATGTTTTAAATGATCATCCACATCCCCTGCAGTAAATATCAGAATGTCGTCTATGTATGCTAATGCAAACTTTTGCATACCCTCTAATACCTCATTTATTAACAGCATGTAGTGAGACGGGGCCGTTCGAACCCCGAATGGCATTCGTAAGAATTCGTAAGAACCCATATGAGTACAGAAAGCACTTTTCTTTTGAGCGTCCTTCGACATCGGGATACACCAGAATCCTGATCTTGCGTCTAGTGTCGTGAAAAATGTAGAGCCATTAAGCAACCCCAAAATATCATCAATCACCGGCAGTGGGTACTGCTACATTCTTAGTGATTTTGTTCAACGCCCTGTAGTCGCAACAGAATCGATGTGAACCATCAGGTTTGGTCACGATTACTATCGGAGATTGACCATTCTGACTTCGATCTTGTTATTATCCCTGCTTTCAACATATCTTCTATTGCCTTTTCAACAACTTCTCTATTTCTTAATGGAGTTCTATATGGTTTTAAACTAATTGGTGGATGGTCTCCCGTATCTATTTCCATTGTAACTGTTTTTGTCTTTCCCAATTCTAAATCATTAATTGCAAATACATCCTGATTTTCTTTTATAAGTTGTTCTAATACTTTCTTATTTTCTGGTGGCGCTTTTAACTGTGCCAACAATTCTTGTTCCCTTGTCATTTTGTCTAGTGAATGTATTTGGGCTGTCTTTCTTCTGGATGGATGGATCAATTCATCCATTTGTACGTTCCCTCTTCTTCCGCGTCCGCGTCTGTTATTAACTCTTTCACTAGAAGTTTCTGAATAATTTGTTCCCGAAATTTCTACTCTATCCGTTGCCAATATGTCACTAATGTTATGTTCTAGTTTGGCTATTACACATCCTCTGTATAATTTGATTTCTCTACCTGTGTTGTTAATAATCATCACTGGAAAGGTTAAGTGTTTGTCTAACGATATTATTCCATCCGGAACTTCAAGACCAGGCTCATCAATAACTTCCTTTTGCAATTCAGTGATTCTAACTGTGTGTCCTGCCACATAATATGGGTTTCTCTTTATCTTCGCTTGTATCAAATTAACCGACTGTGGTTTTAACGTCGTGGACATTTTAATTCTAACTAGTGCCGATATATGCATGTCTTCTTCCATATCTACATACACGTCCTTGAATTTTAATTTGTGTAAATCAAAGAGAAGTCTTACTCCGTTTTTTATTAAAAAATCTCTTCCTATAAGCATGTTTCTATTTAAATCTTTCACTACATGAAAAAGATGTCTTACGTTGATCCCCCCCCCCCCCCCAATTTAAAATTGATCATTGTCTGTCCAATTACTTGTAAATTCTGTCCTGTAACAGAGTGAAGATTATTATGACTCTTAAATATTCTACTATTTCTCATTATTTTATATAAAAAGCTTTCTTTAATTACACTAACCTGAGCTCCTGAATCAATTAATGTACGAACTCTATATTTTCCTATTTCTATTATACATGAGCTATGATCTGTTTTATTTTCTGTAAACTGTTTGATTTCATCTAGTTGCAAGTATTCTCTACTCGTCCTACTATGCCTGTTATTAACATACTCTTTAAACCTTGGGACCTTATTATTTTCCCTCCTACTACAGGTCCTATTTAATAGGTAGGGCGCCGGTTTTCCTGCGTTCTTGTACCTGTAAAATTCCTGTGTCTATCTTCAACATTCCTATTCAACCTGCTATTGCCATTTCTACTTTGTGTATTCGACTGGGCACGCCTGTTATCACAAAAACGAGAAACATGTCCGCGTTGACCACAAAACCAACAGACTATATTTGTGTTGTTCGTTCTACCTACTGTCTCACTTGTAGGATACCTCATTTGTCTTCTTTCATCATAAGCACTTCTATTACTACCTTGTAATGTCTGTATACCTCCTCTCCTATTCCATCCGAACCTCGTTTGTCCTATCTCCATGGGCTCCTCAATCCTGTCTTCTCGACTAGTTCCTATTTCTCGTCCTGTTCTCAATCTAAATCTACGTCTCAAATTTTCTTCTTGTACCGCAATATCTACAGCTTGTGATAACCTCTCAGGGTTTTCTCTCATTAGCTTAAACTTCAATCCATCGGATTTTATGCCATCTACAAAAATCCCGACTAACATCCTCTCCACCTCCTCTCCTCGTACATTCTGTCCTAAGAATGCTTCTTCAGCCAGGTTAATCAACCTATCACTGAACAATTGTACCGTCTCTCCAGTGTTTTGTTTAGACTGTCTCAACACCGAAAACGCATGTTGTGGATCCGTTATTTCCGCGTACTTATGTGCTAGGTCATCTTTGAACTGTTCCCATGTCTCATCTACTCTAGCCTCTAACTTTCTTCTGATATGATCCGAAACCGGTTCTGTTGCCGCCTGATAAGCAAGTCTCATTTTCTCTTCATCCGATGCAGACACCAAATATGCATATTTCTCTATGGAAGTTATCCATTTCTTAAACTCTCTGGCCTGTCCACTAAACTTAACAATTTCAGTTGCCATTCCCTGTTGTTTTATGACCGTATGAAGTCTACCTACCGCTGTTCCTACCCCCGTCAAAACTTGTGCCAATGAATCTTGTTCCGTCATGCTGAAATATTTACAGTTATTCAAGCAAAAAACAATCAATACTTATTAATATCCAGTCTTGAATTAACTAAAGGATGTTATCTTCCTCCTGAAACTCAATAATTTTCTATCTAATAGAAAAATTTAATTATATTACCCCTGTTCTTGTTGAACTTATTTTTCCAATCGCAATTGAAGTCCTTGACGTCTATGCCGAGACTGAGAAGCACGGTATCTGGTACTCGAGTAGTTGAACCAGGATCGACAAAGCGGCTTCAGTACTTCGTAAGGGTCAAAAATGCTCGACTGGGCTCGATAGGCTCGACTGGGCTCGATAGGCTCGACTGGGCTCGATAAGACAGTGAAGAACGATTGAACGTATCAGCCACCCAGGGACGGGCTCTTGAAACAGGGCAAGGAACGATAGAATGTATCAGCCACCCAGGGACGGGCTCTTGAAACAGGGCAAGGAACGATTGTGATCAGAGGACAGCACTGGCCAGCCCTCTGAAATCAGCAATGAACGATAGTCAGCTTCTCAAAGCAACCGACAGTGTAGAGCAGCGGCTGACTGATTTGACAAAGCGGCTCTCTCACACAACGGAGTCCGGAGATGACTTGACAACGGCTCGATTGGCTCAACAACGATCTGAGAACGGCCTGGGCTTCACCACCAGTAACGCTCGAAAACGATCTGAGAACGGCCTGGGCTTCACCACCAGTAAAGCTCGAAAACAATCTGAGAGCGGACTTCACCACCGCATGAAGACATTAAAGGTTGATCTGTTCCAGTGCCAGTCTAGGTCGGGCATTTTGGAAAACCCCCTGAAGTCCGTTCAGCAACAATCTGATAACGTGCTAACGTTTCAAAGGCACCGCATTTTCCCCACAAACGCTGTATGAAGTAGTGGCTGCATCAAATATAGTGGCCTAGTACGTCCGCTATGTACCGCGACAATTGAAGTTATTCAGTCCTGGTCACGGCACCAATTCTGTACTATAACAGTACAGCGAAGGGACGATGGACTATCAACAACTCCAAGACGGTTCCAGCTCCATGTTACTTTATTCAGAATCAAACCAGATGTTGCTCAGTTAAATCATACGTCCATCTCTTCTCTAGTCCCCGATGTTAACTGATCCGTAACAACAAACTACGTCACGACTTGAGCATCTTTCTTCCCATTCTACCCTGATGCTCAAGCGTGCTGTAGTTTTGCCCACCCCATATACACTTACTGCTACTCTCTCTCTCTCTCTCTCTCTCTCTCTCTCTCTCTCTCTCTCTCTCTCTCTCTCTCTCTCTCTCTCTCTCTCTCTCTCTCTCTCTCTCTTCTTATATATACATTGCACATGCCCATATATACTAGCATTATGTCTGTTGAGCGGTGTATATGTGTGTATGTGCGTTCACGCATATCAGTCCACCCAGACTTTAGGACTCGCCTCATAACAACATGTATGAATACATAATGGGGTTTTGGTTAGTACCACCATCGCGCCCCCTCATGCCTCGTTAGTACATCCACTGAGATTGCTCAGATACCCCTACCAGACTAGTTACCGTCCTGCCTTCCTGCCACCGCCCTAACCCCTTCTTTCAATGTGCTCACTGAACCGTGACACCTATCACCGGGTATAAAAAGAATTAATCGGAGATTTCCTGAGTTGCTTACAGATCGAAACTGTGAGGTGAGCATAAACATTTTTTTTCAATTCTCATTTTATCTTCATTACTTTCATTTTTTCATCTATTTGTTCTTCTCGTCCTGTTGTCACCTTCTGACGTAGTCAAAGGAAATCTCCTGGACTGTATGTTGTGTTTGTGAATGTGTTTGTTTGTTGATGAAGGCTAGTCGCCGCAACGTCCTGTATGTGTCTTAATTCTGTTATGTAAAGCTGCACTACTTTGTTATCACAATGACATGAATATCACCACCATGATATGAACATCATCACCATTTCATGAACATCATCAACACCATGACATGAACATCAACATCACCATGACATGAACATCATCACCATGACATGAACATCAGCACCATGACATGAACATCAGCACCATGTCATGAGCATCAGCACCATGCCAGGAACATCATCACCATGACATTACCATCATCACCATGACATGAACATCATCACCATGACACGAACACCATCACAATGACACGAACATCATCACCATGAAATCAACATCAGCTACATGACATGAACATTAAGACCGTAACAGGAACATCATCACCTCGACGATGTGAACAGCATCACCACAATGATGTGAATAGATGTGAAGGAACGTCTCTGGGATTAAAGTTTACAAACGGCATTGTGGTTGTCAACAATTGTCGCTGAGCGTGCTTGTCATTGTTGTCCTGCTACATAGATGAAAATCTTGGTGCCTGAAATAAATGTAATGATATTCAATGTTACAATACAACAATACCAATTGAGGGGTGTCATCGGACAATTCGCGTAGCTTGTCCTGTCTGTAAAGCTGCTTCAGAAGATTGTCAATCTTAGCCTCAATCACGGAAGTCTGGTTCTTGAACTCAGTGAAATCGTTGTCAACATCCACTGAATGTGAGTCTATTTTCGCAACCATCTTTGACAGCATGATGGAATCTGTCGAAAACACAGTTCAGGTCGTGTAAATCTCATATAATCATAAAATCACGATAGCTTGGTTTCTAAATCATTACAGGACACAACCAACTAACAGGACGAGCGGAGAGACATGTGTATTATATCTAGTCGATAACGAGCATGCCTCCTGATAACTATGCGATGTGTTGTGATGGAAGTGTTTCGTGTCTTGTGGCAAATGTGTGATGTGGTGTGGTGGATGTGATCGTGTCTTGTGAGATGCGTGTGATGTCTTGCAATGCAGATGTTTGTATACTGTGACAAATGTGTGAAGTTTTGTAATGCAAGTGTTTGTATATTGTGACAAGTGTGTGATGTGTTAAAAGGAATTGTTCGTGTCTTGTGACAAGTGTGTGTGTGTGTCACAGTTCTATATTATGTAGTCATTAACAAAAGTGGAGAATATGACACATAAGAGTTAATAGATATAGATGATAAAGACTGACAAAAATTATAACCCGACAGAAAGGAATTAAATGTCACTCAGGGCAGACATCAATAACTCAGAAACGTGCAGACACGATGACCCAAGTTCAAGGACAAGGGACAGTACGAGTAAATTCTCACTGACCAGAGGACAGACATGGGAGGAAGAACACATCTCTGGGAAAAACCCAACTGCCCGTGATAGGTGAAGGTAAGAGAGGCGAGAAGAGAAGAAAGTAAAACCGACTGGACAAAGGGTTTTTCAAGACAGGAGACACAATATGACGCAGTTAATAGCTGGACAGAATATTTTAGGAAATGCGAGGCTGAAGTAGAATAGCGACTGGATGCACGAGGGGAAGTCAATAAGTAAGTCACAAATGGTTGTAGAAAAATAACTAAATATGATAACAACTTGAAACCAGTTTATTTTTATACATACATTGTCCCTTTATTTCTCAACATAATTTCCACCAATATTGATGCACTTATCCCATCGTTTTATCAGTCCTCCCAAACCGGCTGCATAGAACTGCGTGCTCTGTTTTCTAAACCACGTTTTCACTTCACATTCAACTTCGGCGTCATTCGCGAAATGTCTCCCGCCAAGGTGGGTTTTCAGTGGACCAAAAAGGTGGAAATCGCTAGGGGCTAAGTCGGGGCTGTAAGGTGGATGTTCCAGAACTTCCCACCTTAGTTGGTTAATTTTCTCCTGAGTTAATCGAGCCGTATGTGGTCTGGCATTGTCATGAAGAAGCAATACTCCTCTAGTCAGCAGTCCTGGACGTTTTCTTCGAATTGCATCATGAAGCATCGATAGAACTTCACAGTACGATTCAGAATTCACATTGTCACCTTTCTTCTTGAAATTGGTTAAAAGCACTCCTTGACAATCCCAGAACACAGTCAGCATAACCTTCCCTGCTAATGGCGTAAAATTGAATTTTTGGTCACAAGGTTAAGAATGATGTTTCCATTACATTGAAGCACGCTTTGATTCGGGCTAGTAGTGATGCACCTATAATTCGTCCCCAGTAACAATCCTGTTTAGCATGTCTTCTCCTTCATCTTCGTATCGACAGAGATGATGCAAGGACATGCCAAATCGGTTCATTTTGTGTTTCTCCTTCAATTTTCTGGGTACCCACTTTGAGCACACTTTCTTAAATTTCAATCGATCATGCATTATGCTGTATGCTGAACCATATGAGCACCTTATTGCAGATGTTACAGAGTCTATCGTTACTCGCCTGTTACCCCTAATTATCTTCTCCACCCGCTACACAGATGTTTCTGTTGCAATCTCAACAGGACGACCAGATCGGATTTCATCAACAATTTTAGTCCGTCCTTGAGAAAAGTTTTCTACCCAGCTATGCACTGCTTTACGGGACAAACATTTGTCAGCATAAACATGAAGCATTTCCATATGAATGTCCTTTACAGGCATTCCTTTTCCCACACACACACAAAAACGCACAACAGCACGTTGCTCTTTGGTTGTATACTCCGTAAGTGCAGTCACCATTTTGTTTATGCGCTGCACTTGCGCATGAGACACCTAGCGCCACCTGACGAACGGGAATATAAAGTTCGATGTTGCTGTCACATAATGACAAATGTAGAAAACATCAACCACATTTACCTGCCATCCCACAGAACTGTATGACTTACTTATTGTCTCGCTCTCGTAGTACGCCAAGAACGCTGAATGTATAAACAACGACAGGGAATTTGATCTGTGCGTTCGGCTTACACAGAAAATGACTGGAAGCGCGATTGAGCGAGACCATTGATAACATTGTATATATCTATCTATTTATTATGGACATACTTAACAGATGTCCTCTTTTAAGATTAAAAGTAGCAATATTGCTTCTTCACTCCTAGCGCTGGAGTTGGTTCTATTGCTAATATTTACAGCTTACCTCTTATAGCATTGTGTGTGTGTGTGGGGGGGGGGGGGGTCTATCGTACAACAATGTAAAATAATTAAATAGGTCCATGACAGGTGATATTACATAGGTCTATGACAAGTGTGGCGGGGTAGGGGGCATCCCCAATCAAAGGAGACGTAAGATGCCTCTAATATTGTGCAGTCTCATCGATAATCAGAGAAACGACGTAACTGGGTGCTCCATAGAAGCAGCCGGTAGGGATAGTTATGTGCAGCAGGCAACTCTAGACCGCCAGCAGGCTACTTAGTACAAACGATTACTATCATTGAAAGTAGCAACTTGGAATGTTAGAGCAATGGGTGCAGATGGAAAATTAGAAAATATCAAACACGAAATGGAAAGTGAGAAGATTAAGATTTTAGGAATGTGCGAAACGAGGTGGAAAGGGACAGTGATCAAGACAGGAGAGGAGTTTAAGATTATTTATTCTGGGGGGAAGGGGGAGAACAGCAACGAGGTGTTGCCATTATATTGGATCGGCAAATATCAAATTCTGTTGAAGGATATTGTGCCGTGTCAGACAGAGTTCTATTAGTAAAATTAAAAGGAAGACTTTTAAAAATAAATGTCATTCAAGTATGTGCTTCAACAAGTGAATGTAGTGAAGAAAGTATAGAGGAATTTTATGATGACATGGAGTCCGCTTTGAAGAACTTAATTTTTTTAAAAATCAGAAATAAGTATTATAATGGGTGATTTCAACGCAAAAGTAGGAAATCAAGGCGATGGATGCAGTGTAGGCAACTATGGTTTGGGTGAGCGAAAGAAAGAGGATACCGACTTGTAGAGTGGGCAAAAGAAAAAGAAATGATTGTAGGAAACACCTGGTTTAAACAGCATCCTAGAATATTATGGACATGGAGGTGTCCAGACAGCAGGATTAAAAACCAGATAGATTTCATCCTGATTAGCAGAGGATATCGAAATGCGTTAAAAGTCGTAAAACAGCCCCAATGCAGACGGTTACATTGATCACAGTTTAATTACAGGCACATTGAGGGTAAAGTTAAAGAAAGTCAAGTATACAACGGGAAACACTAAATATGATTTTTGAGAATTGAAAACTAACAAAGAAATACAATATAATTTTAACATGAAATAAGGAACACATTTGATATATTGTCTGATCTAGAGATCCTATTTCAAGATGTGGATGATCAATGGGAGATGTTGAAAAATTCAATCAGTTGTGCTGCAGAAAAAACTATTCCAACATTAAAGAAAGTGGGTCGTAAGACATGGATGACTGAAGACATTTAACAACTAATAAAACCAAGAAGACAGCACAAAAATAACCCTGCCAAATATGAAAAACTTCACAGAAAAGTCAGAATATAATGTAAGGAGGCAAAAGAAGCTTGGCTCAAGAAAAACTGCATAGAAATTGAACAACAATACAACAGTAAAAATACCAAACTAATGCACAAAAGAATTCAGGAGCTTACTAATCAAAGAACACATACATCAGCAGGCTGCTTAAAGACAAAAGATGGAAATCATAATCATAATCTTTCATAATAGAAAAAAAAATCGAATTTTACATGTATAGTCAGATTATGTGAAAGACCTTTATGATGACAACAGAGAGGAAAAGAATATTATTTAAAATAATAATGAAGGACCATTAATTTGAAGATGGAGGTTCAGCATGCTCTAAACCATATGATATCTGGCAAGACCCCCGGTTCAGACAGCATCACAACATAAATTATTCATGCTTTAGAAGAATATGGAATAGATAAAGTTACCAGACTGCTGAATACAGTATATGATACTGGAGATAGACCTTGTGTATTATGTAACTCTATATTTATTGTAATCCCAAAGAAATCAGGAGCATTGGAAAGTGATCAACATGGAACAGGTAGTATAATGCGTCACATCACGAAGAATTTGCTAAGAATTATCATGCAAAGAGTTAGGAAGACAATATAACCTGACATAGGAGAAGAACAATGTGGGTTTGTAGAAGGCAAGGGTACAGTAAATTCTTTATATATGCTAAGAACAGTAATCGAACGTTCAATAGAAGTAAACAATGATACAAACCTTTGCTTTATTGATTACACAAAAGCTTTTGATAAAGTGAGAGATGTCGACATGATAAGGATGCTTGAAGATCTACAAATTGATAGAAAAGACCTCGGACTTGTAAAAAAGACATATTGGAAACAACAAGCTGCCATGAGAATTAACAATGAAGTAGGTCAATATCAGCCTATTAAGAGAGGTGTGAGACAGGGAGGTGTAATGTCTACAGATCTTTTTTTCTCTGTACAGTGAAAATATTTTCAGAAATATAGAAGATATGGAAGGGATAGACATTGGGGGACGATGCATCAATAACATTAGATATGCAGATAATACAGACTTGATTGCAGACAATGAAAAGGATCTGCAACAATTGTTAGATGCGGTTGTTGCACACAGTGAACAACTAGGTTTAGAAGTGAATTGAAAGAAGACACAGATTATGGTCGTCACTAGGACGAAGGAAACACCACAATGTAATATACAAGTAATTGGGCATATTCTTAAACAAGTGAATCGGTAAAGTTATCTCGGAACAGTCATAACATCTGATAAGGAGTGCTTTGAAGAAATTAGAACAAGAATTTTCATTGCGAAGGTGGCCTTTTTGCAAGATGAAAAACACACTGACCAATAAAAAGGCAGACATTAACTGAAACGAGAAAAAGAGTGTTGAAGTGCTACGTAGACTGTACTTTTGTATGGATATGAAGCGTCGACAATGAGCAGACAAGCTGAAAAACATCTGATGGTTGTGGAAATGTAGTTTCTGAGGAAATTTCAAAGAATACTATGGACAGACAGAAAAACCAACGATCGGGTCCTTTAAGAAACAAATGAAAATCGTAAACTAATTAGAAACATTAGACGTAGATAATCAAAATTTTTTGGGCATGTTGTGAGAAGAAATAACCTGGATAGCTTGGTGACAACTGGCAAGATTGAAGGGAAGAGACCAAGGAGAAGACCGAGAAGTAAATACCTGGATGGCTTGGCCACGTAGCATGGTCGAGGCAGAAACACGGAGATGATCCATACTCTGGTGATCGAGTGAGATGACAAAACATGACCACCCATGCTTATCGGCAAGGCACATGATGGATGGGTGAATGGCAGGTGAAATGGGGACTCCGATTATAACTCTTGGAAACACGCACTCCTAGCAAATGAGGATTATGAGCCGAGCCGTAGGTAACATGAAATTATGAACCATAGATAAAATACTTAATGCAATATGGTGTGTCATTGATGTACATCATACGACGACATGTTCAATAGCTTAATTAAGTCAGACATTAGATAATTCTGACAGACGAATAGAAGCCATTAAACGTATAGGGACTATGTTAGTCAGTTAACACGATACTAGACTGGCGAATGTTATAGAGAATTTACAAATCAGTTAACATTTACATTAAAGTGAGAAACAAAATTTCATTAATGAAACAATATGAAGCCACAACCATCTGTACGACAACGCCCGCATCCAACAGCGAATCACGAATGACATCATCGAACAATTGTTTTATCTAACATCGCGCACTAGAGTCGACGCCAGAAATAAGATAAGTGTCTTTATTTTGAGTGCTATTTTCTAGATCTGTAGGAATAAGAATTTGGCCAAACTTTCGATAATTCCTGTAAATCGTGCTTATTCGGGCTTTGTTTATAGAATGTGTAATTAATTATTCAGTATTGTGTGATATGAGTGATTTCTTGTGAATATCGTTTTGAATACATTAAATGCAAGTATTGGTTGTAATTTGTGATACACCAACCTCAGTGTGATAAATAAGAACTGGATTTTTGTTAGAGATTATACAGTTCTGCATAAATTATAAAGAAATACATAAAAGGTGTCAACATTAGAAGACTTAATGAACGTAGGAAAAGAATTGGGATTGACTGGTAAAAAGTTAATAAAATGGAGTAAAAAGAAATATACAGAACACAATTAAAAAGAACAACAAAGAATGGGAAAAGAAGAGTGAATGGAAGAAGAAAATTTTTTTTAAAAGAAGTCGAAAATAAACAGAAACAATTTGAACTAGAAGCTCAAGCACAAGCTAGAAACGATTAATTACAAGCTCAAACTAGAAAAGATGAAATACAAGCTCAAGAAAAAAAAAGGAAGAATGTGAAACACAAATTAGACTTGAACAACATGAGCATGACAGTAAAATTAACATGGCTACAGTGAAGATGAAATCAAAAGACGTCGAACTAAATTTAAAGAAATAGCAAGGCATAGTAAACAAACAAAAATCTTCTGTGCTCACGACAGCATTTTAGCATGGACTCAGAATTTCGACACAATGATGCGCCATTATAAAATCCCTGCAGAATAAATGTGCATAATTTATGTGAAACATTTAGCTCTTGAACCACTAAAGGTAGCTGAGACATTACCAGGGCATTTGAGGACCGAATATGAGTATGTCAAGAATATAATTGTATCACATTTTTCATTAGACTAAGAAGGGTTTAGATTACAATTCAAAATTCTTAGCCAAATATCAGGTCAGACTTTCCTAGATTATGTTTCTGAAGTGCAAACCATTTACGAAAAGTGGATTAAAGCTGCAAATGAGAGGACTGATATTCACTTGTTAAAATATTTAATTGAAAAGAGGCAAAGTATGAACATCATTACCATTACCAATTTCAAAGTTCTTGCAAGAGAACGAGGCTGGCTCTGTTCTAAGATTGAAAATAAAGGTTCCGCATATTACAATGAAAATCGAGAGAATTTTGCAAATACTGCACAAAACATTTCTTTTGGCGCTGCGGCAACATATGAGTATATCACAAGACGATCACAGTGACGATATACAAATACAGGCGTTGAGAGTTCATTCCAGTATACCATTCGTGTTGGTTAATGTTTATGCCCGCAATACGAGTGTGGACGCCCAGAAGTGGCAGTGCTTAAGTGGCATATTAGGCCACGAGAGAAATGTAATTTTCTGTGGTGACTTCAACGCTAAAGGCAGATCATGGGGAAACACTTCCTCCAATACACAAGGGGAGGAGCTCGAGACTGCACTGGAAACCATCGACCTGGTTTGTATCAACAGTGGCTGTGTCACCAGGACAGCAAGCCGTCCAGGCGATGAGGACAGTGCTATTGATCTGGCGCTAGTTTCACCTTCACTCACTACAGTGTGTAGATGGGGTGTCCTAGGACACCATGGCAGCGACCACCACCCATGCAGCATATTGGTGGAGAAAGGCAGAACCAGGCAGCACAAGCTAAAGGTAAAGACGTTCCAGTATGACAGTACAGGGCAAGATGTAGTGAGTAAAATAAGACGTGACAAGCGCAGAACGTTTCAGGGCAGGAAGAAAAGGAAAAAAAGATGGGAGCAGCCACCGTGGTGGAGTTTCGAGGTGGAGAAGGCTTGGGTGGATAAGCGTAGTGCTGTAAGGAGATGGCAAAATGCCAAGAAGAACAGAGCTGGTCATCCTAGTCCCTGCTTGCACTTAGAAAGAGAGATGCACACAAAAGTAAGCTATTTCAAAAAACTGGTCACGGTGGTTAAAAGCGAAAAATGGGCAGAGGTGTGTCAAAGAGTAAGCACAGACAAGTCACTGAAATTGTTCTGGCGACTACATAAAAGCATGAGTGGTGTAGTCAAGAATAAGAGCATTTCTGACTTCCAAGGTGCTGACCTCATCTGGCAGAGGACTGACGAGGACAAGGGCAAAGCCCTCTTTGAACGCTACTTTGAGCAGAGCAACCAGACAGACATGGGAGGCCGGAATCTGGCCAAGAAGGTCACCTCAGACAGATGCAAGGCCCAGAACACTTCGGATGAAGACACAGTGACAGTGAAAGAAATCAAGGCTGTGCTTCGACGATCAAAAAACAGTGCTCCAGGTCCTGATGGCATAAGATACGACGACATAAATAGGTGTACCGACAATGAGCTAGAGAAACTAGCAGACATGTACAACAACAGTATAGGGAGTGCTAGCATCAAGGAGGAATGGTTACACAGCTATCTGATTCCCTTGCCGAAGCCTGACAAAGACCACAAGAAAATTCAGGGATATCGAATTATAACCATGCAGAATACAATAGGCAAGCTGCTGGAGAAGGTAATTGCCAGGAAAATATCAAGCCAACTAGAGAGGCAAGGTGTTTTCCCACCTACCCTGGGTGGGTACCGTCCAAAAAGAGAAACCTGGACCAATGCAGCAGTCTTCGCCCACGATGTCTATGAAGGTTTCCACTCAGGCACTGAAACCGTTGCTGCAGCGATTGATCTTGAGGACGCATACAACAGAGTACCTCTGGATTTTTTAATGTTTCAGCTTCTTGAACTAAACGTAAGTCCATTCCTCCTTAGTTGGATCGCTGCAGCTCTCTTCCAACGGAAAGTAGTTTTTAGATGTGGCAGTTGGACTTCGGAACCAACAACAATATATCCTGGCCTACCACAGGGATCACCATTATCTCCGGTACTGTTCAACGCCTACACAGTGAGAATCACCAGTGAGCAGATCACTGGACCTGGCAGGACATTGTCATATGCCGATGATGTTTTAGTGTATCGTCAGGGTAAGGATAGAGAGGAGGTTGCTGTGGAACTACAAACCGAACTCAATCGCATAAGTACTTGGTGTGATGAAGCTGGGGCAATGGTCAACCCAACAAAGGCAACAGTGACTTGGTTCTCGTTGAATAATCATATTGTCAACAATCCAACACCAACTGTAATGCTGTGTTCAGAGACGGTGGTAAGAACGCAGGCAATGAATTACCTGGGGATACGGTTTGATCGAAGCCTTGCTTATAATGTGCACATAGACCAGGTGATAACAAAGGCCAAGCGGGGTTTGGCAGCGATGCGGGTGATGGCGGCAGCAAACTGTGAGCAGCGCCATCTATGTCTTCTGTACGAGGGGCTGGTCATGTCTGTTTTGGAGTATGCAATGGCAATCCTGACTGTCAGCCATAAGCAGATAGAAAGGATGGAAAGGATACAGAATGAAGCTATGCGCATTATTCTTGGATGTACAAGAGATACAGCATGCAGGGCGATGCGCTACCTTCTTGATTTTCCAACCATTGAAGAGAGAATGCAAGTTTGCAGGGCACGTGCCTACCTCAGAATCAACGCAAACACACAGCATCCACTGCATAGTGAAATCAGGAAGGTGAAGGGCAGCAGGTTAAAAAGAGGACGGTCGTGGATGGGTCAAGCCGAGGACATTCTTCAACAGGTGTGTTCACTTGAGGACTTAGAACCTGGCGAGGAGTGGGTGCAAGTGCCAACAGACTTCTGCACATCCTTTTCAGTTTGCATCCAACTAGATAGAAAATGCAGACAAGAAAATCCGACTGCTGTTGAGGCTGAAGTACACGCGTTGATTTTCGAGAATTCGCTAGACAGTGACGCGGTCATCTACACAGATGGGTCGGTCGTCCGACATGTGAGAAGCTCATGGGCCTTTACAGCTCAGGCCGGAGGGAGAATTGTGAAGGAGGACTCTGGTGCTTTCACTGAAACCACAAGTAGCCTGACCATGGAAGTCATGGCAGTAAGTAAAGCAATAACATGGCTCGAGACACAGACATTCACTAGGGCTTGTTTCCTTAGCGACTCAATGAACATGATCAAGAGGATAGAGGAGGGGTCGATCCGAAGAGAATGGTTGCTGCCTCTGAAGCGGTCTCGGCTGGCAAAGATTAGTTTCATCTTCGTGCCAGGGCATGCGGGAGTACAAGGAAATGAGCGGGCTGACAAGCTCGCAGGTGAGGCTACTGTTGAGGGCGGACGCGCCATGGACCAGGCTGACATTCTGAATGCTCTACGAGAAGTGAGACTTTTGCAAGAACCAAGTGATGACTGTGAATCTACAACAATGGCCAGACTGCGAGAGCAGCAAATTAAAAGAGGGGTGGCCAAACAAGAACACTACGCAGGAAGCCAAAGAAGATTGATAAACCAACACAGAACTGGCGTCGTTAGCCGCTACACGCTGCGGGATTTGCTGAGGAGGGGATCCGAGCACTTATGGACTGAATGGTCCGATGTGCAACGAGGATGATCTGTCGACTAACTAACTAACTAACTAACAAGACTGACAAACACACCAAAAGATTCAATAGCAGTAGAATAATTATGTGTAAATTCTAAGGCCTTAAACATGGCGAGAATGAAATTGTGACAGCAATCCTGAATATACAAACTACTTAAAAACAATAATGGCTAACCAGTAATAAAAAGCAAATCCATATGTGAAATTTGCTAAATTTGTATTTATTTATTTATTTATTTATTTTTGCAGAGCGTACCGGTCTGATTGTGGTCGGATTGTGTCAGATTGTGGTCTGATTGTGTCCGGTCTGATTGTGGGGTAGAAAGAAATTGAAATATAAATATGCAAACATACTTACTGTCGTTAGCAATCCTCCTGCGAATGGAACAGTTAATGAAGGTTTGGCTACACCTATTAAAGACAGTGATGTTTTCGATTCACTTAGATACATCAACTGTATAAATGCATATATACGGAACAACAATAGTTCGTCAGAAAGTGAGGTAGATGAGCAACAGCTTGGTAATTCGGTTAAAATCATTGATGAGTTAATCTAAGCTACATGCAAAACTTGTACTATGTTTCATACAAACAGCACCTTGACATGTGGGCATACCATACCCACTGCCGACGAAGAGGCAAATTCTTCGGTGCAGATGTTATGATAATCATCACCACATGAAATCTCGATCTTCGTTGTTCAAACCTCTTTTCAAGAGGCAGCATATTGCACGTAATCAGGAATCGATGTATGCGTTGACGGTAAACAATGAACAGGCAGAGGTATTAAAACGTGAATACTGAAAGCAAGAAGGACTTTTATGTCACCAGGACATTTGTGGACATTAAAAGAAATGTCCATCAGCCAGCCCAGTATGCATCTGTCAGTGTGTATGTCTACTATAGCTTATGCCATTTATGTATGTGCGTTCTACAACATGTCTGAGAATGTAGGTTCCTTACTAGTTGCATGGCCACAATACTTCCCCAGTAATTGATATTTCCTTTATTAAGATAACGAGGACAAAGGTGATGATGATAAAACAAACACACAAATGCTCACTTAGATTTTCTGCTATTGGAGCTGTTTGTCTCGTCACCACGTCCGGCTGACCGCTCACGTTGACAAAGTTGAGCTCACACAGAAACGATCCGTACAGACAGTCGGACTCGTCTCGAAACCCCAGCATCAAATCTCCATGGTAACGACTGATGTTTCCTGTCAGGTTTACGAAATTGCTTCTAAGGAGTTCCAGGTGCGGACTGGTGTCAAACACAGACACAGAAGCCAGTCTGAAATGTTTGTTGTTTAGTGCCACCTTAAACAACCGCAAGCCAACAATAGAGAAGATGGTTTCGTTTTCATGATTAACATCGGCAAAACATTTCAGCTGTGCGCAGAAGTTCCTGTCAGGGGTTCTGTCCATGGTCAGATGCAGACCTGCCAGAATGACATCAACATGTTGTGAACAGTATGCTCCTTAAAAAGCTCTGCTCTTCTAGAAATTCACAACATCTTGAGGTTGTGTACATGAAGCATAAAAGCATACTTCTACATGTGACAAGAGGACATATTTCTAAATGTGAAATAAACAGACTTCAACATGTGATATGAACACATATTTCTACATGTGATATCAACACAGACTTCTACATGTGATATGAATACAGACTTTTACATGTGATATGAACACAGATTTCTACATGTGATATGACCACATAATGCTACATGTGTCATTACTAGAACATTCAAACAGTACATTGCTAGAACAGTTTAACATTCTATCTTTTGAACAACTAAACAGCACATTACTAGAACAGCTGTAGAGTATATTGCTAGAACAATTGAAAAGTATATGGATTGAGTAGTCGGATCGCTAGAACAGTTCAAGAGTACTTTGCTAAATCAGTTAAAGGTGAATTGCTGGAACAGTTGTAGAGTGCATTGCTAAACAATTGAAGAGTACAATCATAGACCAGTTAAAGAGTACATTGCTTGAAAAGTTGAAGAGTACATTGTTAGAGCATTCGAAGAGTACATTGCTAGAAATTTTGAAGAGTACTTTGCTAGAACAGTTGAAGAGTACATTGCCAGAACTGTTCAAGAGTACATTGATAGAACAGTTAAATCGTACTTTCTAGAACAGTTCAAAGAACTACTAGAACATTGCTAGAACAGTTGAAGTGTACATTGTTGGAACAGATGAAGAGTATATTGCTTGGACAGTTGAAGAGTATACTTCTAAAACAGTTGAAGAGTACACTGCTTGAACAGTTATACAGTACATTGTTAGAACAGTTGAAGAGTATACTGCTAGAATATTTGAAGAGCGCATTGTTAGAACAGCTGAAGAGTACATAGCTAGACAGTTGAAGTGTATATTGCAAGAACTGTTAAGGAGTACATTGCTAGAACAGTTGAAGAGTTCATTGCTAGAACAGTTGATGAGTACATTGCTAGAACAGTTAAACAGTACATTGCTAGAATAGTTGAAGAGTGCATTGCTAGAACAGTTGAAGAGTACATTGCTAGAACAGTTAAACAGTACATTGCTAGAACAGTTGAATAGTACATTGCTAGAACAGTTAAACAGTACATTGCTAGAACAGTTGAAGAGTACATTGCTAGAACAGTTAAACAGTACATTGCTATAACAGTTGAAGAGTACATTGTTAGAACAGTTGAAGAGTATACTGCTAGAATAGTTGATGGATACATTGGTAGAACGGTTGAAGATTACATTGCTAGAACAGTTAAACAGTACATTGCTATAACAGTTGAAGAACACACTGCTAGAACAGTTGAAGTGTATATTGCTAGAACTGTTGAGTAGTACATTGTTAGAACAGTTGAAGAGTGCATTGTTAGAACAGCTGAAGAGTACATTGTTAGAACAGCTGAAGAGTACATTGTTAGAACAGTTGAAGAGTACATTGTTAGAACAGCAGAAGAGTACATAGCTAGAACAGTTGCAGAGACACAGAGACATGGCTTCCACTACAGGCACTTACCCGACACTGCACGCATCTACAGACAGAGACATGGCCTCCACTAAAGGCACTTACCAGACACTGCACACATCTACAGACAGAGACATGGCCTCCACTAGAGGCACTTACCAGACACTGCACACATCTACAGACAGAGACATGGCCTCCACTAGAGGCACTTACCAGACACTGCACACATCTACAGCCAACGCTACATCAACATGGCTGCTGCAGAACAAAAGGCTGAAGCCGTCAAATTTAGGCTTCTATTTCGACCTCATAGCTGCTCTCGTCCTGGTGATGTGTTTAGAGGCAAGGGGAGTGCCTGGGGATTCATGGCAAAAGGAGATGGCCAATGTTTAGTGAAGGAGAGCTTGGCATGTGACATAACGACCTCATGTATGGTAATGGAGGGGGAGTCGATTGCTGCAGTTTTCCGCTGGTTGGGGAACGGACTGTGTACGCAAACTGTGATTGTGGCTGAGTCACGGGGCATGCTGACAGGGGTGAGGACTGGCGTGCTTCGTACTGAGTGGCATGTATCCGTTTGGGGGTCGCGGGCATTTGCTGGATCTTTTTTCCAGAGCGCTCTGGTATGATTGGAAATGGGCGTCGTTGAGGGGTGGTTAGATGCATGATAAGACAGATGTGGTGAGGGCACTCTGGGAGCACGAGAATTATGCAGATTAGCAGATGGACTGTTATGGTCCGGAGAGAGTGCGGCAGCAAGGGGTGGTCGGAGGATTTGGCCGACAGTCGTCGCTCAGAGATAAAGGAAGACGGACATATAATCAGATTGCAACGAGCATCATTAGTATTGGGACTCTTCGCTGACTGTTGAAGATAAGGACTGAGCGCTTATGGGAGTGCCCCGAGTGCAGTGATGTCGGTTCTTTACTCAACTCAGCTCAACTCAGTTCGACCTCATATTGATTATATTACGTCACTAAGAAGAAAGAAGTAGGTCAGTATAATATCTAAGTGCATGGACACATTATTAAGTGAATCAGCAAAAACTATCTCGGAAAAGTCATAACATTTGATGGGAGGTACCTTGTGGAGATTAGGACAGTCATAACATTTGGTGGGACGTACCTTGTGGAGATTAGGACAGTCATAACATTTGATGGGACGTACCTTGTGGAGATTAGGACAGTCATAACATTTGATGGGACGTACCTTGTGGAGATTAGGACAGTCATAACATTTGATGGGAGGTACCTTGTAGAGATTAGGACAGTCATAACATTTGATGGGAGGTACCTTGTAGAGATTAGGACAGTCATAACATTTGATGGGAGGTACCTTGTAGAGATTAGAACAGTCATACCATTTATTGGGAGGTACCTTGTAGAGATTAGAACAGTCATAACATCTGATGGGCGGTGACTAGTAGAGATAGAACAGTCATAACATCTGCTGAAAGGTATCTTGTAGAGATTAAAACAAGAATAGCTACAGCAAACGTGGTTTTTTGCAAGACCGTAAAGCCACTCCAATAAAATGCTGTCATATGCGGGGAAAAAAGGAATGTTGAAGCGCTATGTTGACTAAATGCTGTTATGTGCATCTGAAACATGGGCAATAATAGACAGGCTGTGAAACGCCTAATTGTAATGGAAATGTGGTTTCTGAAGAAAAGGCAAAGAATACCATGGACAGACAGAACCACCAACGAGAAAGTCCTACATGAAGCAAATGAAAACCGTGAACTGATTCGAGAAATTAGACGTAGAAAGTCAAAATGTATGTAGAGAAATATTCTGGCCAATTTATTGACAAGAAGTAAGAATGATGGAAGAACAGGAAGGGGGAGGCAAGTAGGTAAATACCTGGATGAATCGGTCACATGGTATAATCGAGACAAGAACACACACCTGAACCATGACTATAGTGATTGTCGGAGATGGTGAACCATGACTATAGTGATTGTCGGAGATGGTGAACCATGACTATAGTGATTGTCGGAGATGGTGAACCATGACTATAGTGATTGTCGGAGATGGTGAACCATGACTATAGTGATTGTCGGAGATGGTGAACCATGATTATAGTGATTGTCGGAGATGGTGAGCCATGACTATAGTGATTGTCGGAGATGGTGAGCCATGACTATAGTGATTGTCGGAGATGGTGAACCATGATTATAGTGATTGTCGGAGATGGTGAGCCATGACTATAGTGATTGTCGGAGATGGTGAGCCATGACTATAGTGATTGTCGGAGATGGTGAGCCATGACTATAGTGATTGTCGGAGATGGTGAACCATGACTATAGTGATTGTCGGAGAATGTGAGCTATGACTATAGTGATTGTCGGAGATGGTGAACCATGACTATAGTAATTGTCGGAGATGGTGAAACATGACTATAGTGATTGTCGGAGATGGTGAACCATGACTATAGTGATTGTCGGAGATGGTGAACCATGACTATAGTGATTGTCGGAGATGGTGAGTCATGATTATAGTGATTGTCGGAGATGGTGAGCCATGACTATAGTGATTGTCGAAGATGGTGAGCTATGACTATAGTGATTGTCGGAGATGGTGAACCATGACTATAGTGATTGTCGGAGATGGTGAACCATGATTATAGTGATTGTCGGAGATGGTGAGCCATGACTATAGTGATTGTCGGAGATGGTGAGCCATGACTATAGTGATTGTCGGAGATGGTGAGCCATGACTATAGTGATTGTCGGAGATGGTGAACCATGACTATAGTGATTGTCGGAGATGGTGAGCTATGACTATAGTGATTGTCGGAGATGGTGGACCATGACTATAGTGATTGTCGGAGATGGTGAAACATGACTATAGTGATTGTCGGAGATGGTGAGCCATGACTATAGTGATTGTCGTAGATGGTGAAACATGACTATAGTGATTGTCGGAGATGGTGAGCTATGACTATAGTGATTGTCGGAGATGGTGAACCATGACTATAGTGATTGTCGGAGATGGTGAACCATGACTATAGTGATTGTCGGAGATGGTGAGCTATGACTAAAGTGATTGTCGGAGATGGTGAGCTATGACTATAGTGATTGTCGGAGATGGTGAACCATGACTATAGTGATTGTCGGAGATGGTGAACCATGACTATAGTGATTGTCGGAGATGGTGAACCATGACTATAGTGATTGTCGGAGATGGTGAACCATGATTATAGTGATTGTCGGAGATGGTGAGCCATGACTATAGTGATTGTCGGAGATGGTGAGCCATGACTATAGTGATTGTCGGAGATGGTGAGCCATGACTATAGTGATTGTCGGAGATGGTGAACCATGACTATAGTGATTGTCGGAGATGGTGAGCTATGACTATAGTGATTGTCGGAGATGGTGAACCATGACTATAGTGATTGTCGGAGATGGTGAAACATGACTATAGTGATTGTCGGAGATGGTGAGCCATGACTATAGTGATTGTCGGAGATGGTTAGCCATGACTATAGTGATTGTCGGAGATGGTGAGCCATGACTATAGTGATTGTCGGAGATGGTGAACCATGACTATAGTGATTGTCGGAGATGGTGAACCATCACTATAGTGATTGTCGGAGATGGTGAACCATGAATATAGTGATTGTCGGAGATGGTGAACCATGACTATAGTGATTGTCGGAGATTGTGAACCATGACTATAGTGATTGTCGGAGATTGTGAACCATGACTATAGTAATTGTCGGAGATTGTGAACCATGACAATAGTGATTGTCGGAGATTGTGAACCATGACCATGGTGATCGTGTGAGATAGTGAACCATGACCATGGTGATCGTGTGAGATGGCGAATCATGACCGTGGTGATCGTGTGAATTGGCGAACCATGACCTTCCAGGCTTATATACATGACGCATAATGGCGATGATTAATTCTAAATTTGAGATATTTCATGTTGACAGTGTAATCCAACATCCTACGTTATATATTTAATGGAGCTATCAGAAAACTGTTGTCGTCAGATTGAGAGCAATATGCGAGAAGAACAGAGCATTGTTGCGTGTTTAGTTTAGTTTAGTCGACGGATCAACTTCACGGCACACGGGTGTAACCCATAGGTGCTCCGTTCTACTCTAACTCAAGCCTGAATCCACAGAATTTCAGCTCAGTGCACTATGTAGGACCGGCGAGGGTCCTGAAATACTCAGGAAAAAATTTTTAAATTGAAATTTTGCCCGGGCACCACCGTTAGACTACTCTTTTTCGATTTCCAACTGCCAATGGTTTTTACGTGCGCAACTATGCACACGGGCGTCTGATCTCACTACCCAGAGACCAGGGGAAATTGTGTTACTAGAAGCCCACGTGAAAAAATCCCAGTCCTCAGCGGGGCTTGAACCCTGGACCTCCATCACTCGAGGCGACACCATACCTCGAGACCTCTCAGCCGCCTTTGTTACGTGTGTCCTTTCAGAGGTCATCTTTGGGCGTGCGAGTTCATATGACAGCTGCTCTGTCAGTGTCTGCCTTGTGGCATCTAATTTCTACCTCTCTGTAGACCTCAATGGTGTGTGGAGTCTGATCTTCGTTCTAGTTTGGTGTTGTTTAGTGTAGATTAATGATCGTTGTGACGGCACTACATTGATTGCTGGACAAACCGCTGGCCTGAGTTTGTGCGTGTACACATATCATTGACACGAGAAGGCCTTGGACATTTGTGTGTACTTACCTTGAATGTAAGTGGCTGCAGCAAGTATCAGACATAGCAGCACAGCTCCTGAAACTTGTGACATTGTGCTGTGGAGATAGACTAAACATGCGTGGAGATCCTCCGGTTTCTACAGAATCACAGACTGTACGACACATTTATAGCCCGTCAGGAACAATAGTTATGTCCAATCTTGTAGTTAATTGTTTCTTAGAATGTGCCTGTTCTCGTAATGCGTGGCATTCTGTGAGTGCCCTTGAACTCATCTTGGTGTTGTAACAGCCATCCTTGCTCAGCTACAGATGGAAGTGGAGACATCTAGGTTATCAGAGAAATGGAAGATGGTACATGCGTTGGGACATATTTTTGTTACATTCACACAGGGGATGCCAGGCTGGTATGGCATTTCTCCACTAATGACCTGTCAGATAACATTGGCTGGAAGGCTGTCTAAAAGAACAAATAACGCGTCAACACCGACTCCATTCCAGTAAATAACCATCTCACACAGGTTGCCTAAAGACAAAATATGGAGAAATCATAATAGAAAAGGATCTGATTTTACACGTATAGTCAGATTATGTGAAAAACCGTCATGATGATAACAGAGAAGAACAGTATGATATTCGAAATAATAATGACGGACCATCAATTTTGAAGATGGAGGTTTAGAATGCTCTTAACGATATGAAAACTGGAAAGTCTCTCGGTTCAGACAACATCACAACAGAAATGACTAATGCTTTAGAAGAATATGAAATAGATCAAGTCACCAGACTGCTGAATACAATATATGATACTGCAGATTTACCTCATGAATTATGTAGTTATGTATTTATTGCAAATTCAAAGAAATCAGGAGCCTTGGAATGTGATCAACATTGAACAATTAGTACAATGCGTCACAACACGAAGATTTTGCTAAGAATTATCATGCAAAGAGGTAGGAAGAAAATACAACCTGAAATAGGAGAAGAACAATGAGGATTTATAGAAGGCGCATACAACAATGTTTTCGTATACCCTATCCGGTTCGAAACACAGCGGTGCTGGTTTTTTTCGAAAAAAGGTATAGGAGCCGGTCGTTCAGAAAGCAATGGCAAACTACTGAACGTAAAATTTGCCCAGGAATCACAAACAGCGAAAATGCTGGGGTTGACTGCTACGTCCTGTGAAGGACATGCAACTTAATAATAATGTATGGCACATGTTATGCTTGGGTGGCGCACAAGCTAGCCCGCTTGCCTTCTGGCACAGTTGTCATAAACTGGATTTGCAGACAGATTTGTAAAATTCACCTGGCCTCCCTGGTCGACTGAAACTAACATGGATTCTAGTACATTTCCTGGAAAATAATGACGCCTGTCGTGATACTGATTGCGTCACACAACCAGCGCTGATCTGTCGATACAAATTCATTCATTACTCTATATCTTTATTAAAAAGTCGATTAAAAGTCGACAGGGGCACCGGGTTTTATCCCATGTGGCTCAGTCTCTTTCCGCAGCGCGGAAAGCGTCGCACAAAGCTCTAACTCCGTAGCTCTAGCGACGGCCCACAAAAAACTCCAAAAAATTTCACTCGTGAACCGAAGGACGCGGCCCGGAATCGAACCCACAACCTTCGGAGCCCAAGTCAAACGGCTTAACCACTTCGCCGCGGAGACTCCTTAACTCTAACATATCTTTATTAGCAAGTGGAAATTGACACCGCATGTCTCGTCTTTACAGTGAATAGGATATTGTTCCTTTTTGGATCTACCTGGCCAACATGGCGAATAGGCAGGCAGGCCGTTAGGTAGGACTGTTGGGCGCTGATTATCTGCAGACACGATTTGCTGCATCATTTTTCTCAATGTTTGGACTTTTACGTCCCCGTTTCGTCGAACAACTCTTCTTTCATCCTTGCTGCAATACTGTGAGCTGTGGATCTCTTTTGAAATGTTTTTTTTATTTTTCTGTGTCCACGTCGGTTATGTTACGACCGGCAGTTTAAACAAAATGCCGGGTGGCTGAGGGCTTTAATGGCGGTCTTATGTGATGATGATGTGGTGTTGACTTATGTTGGTGGCAGGAATGTTCAGGAAAAGAAAAATAACAGTTGTAAAAACATGTATCTTACCTGTGTCAACTTGAGGATGAGAGTTACGGACCACTTCGCAATTATGGAATCAGACAATTGGGACCCTTGAATCTACACATTACAGAAACAATCTTAGAATTGCGTCGATACAGAATTTAAAAAAAAATCATACAGACATTCTACCAAATCTGAACATCGAAGACAACTGGTTCATTAACATAGTTATTATCATCATTATCTTCCACGTTTGCCGTCAAGCGTCATGGGGAGAAATAATTGACGCTCCAGCGCTCGATGGTTGGCATTGGATAGTGTTATTCCGTCTGATTGTACAATGTCTTTGATGTCGCCAATCCATTGTCTTCTCGTGCGTCCTCTTGTTCTTGAAGCAGATGCTCTTTGATGTAGGGCCAGTGCTGGTAGTTGATGGTGTTGCATTCTAACGAGATGGCCAAACCATTTGATCTTCTGCCTTTCACTAGATGTAGCGCAAGGTGTTGATCCCACTGTCTGTCTGATAATAACATTTCTTATTCTGTCTCGGATTGTTATGTTGTCAGCTCTCCGCAGGCATCTCATCTGGCAGGTGTTGATTTTGATTAAGTGTGATTTGGGTAATTTCCCAGTTTGACATTGGAAGCATACGATTGGTGTGAATATTCTATTTATTATCTGTCGTTTTAAGGACATAACCATATGTGAATGTTTCAGTATGCGAGGTAGTTGATTTTAAAAAAAAGCGCGCTTTTGTTAAAACAAAATCTGATTTCGATTTGTCCATCCATTCTGTTCTCGGAAACACTGTGGTCATATAAGACGTGGCGGTGATTGCGGGACATCTTTAGTGTAAGGCCTGTTGCCTAAGAAGAAGCAGGGGCTGACCAGCCAGAAGATGGGAATGAGACAGACACATGGGACAAGAGAAGACCAAAAGCAGAGGATGACCAGTCAGAAGATAGGAATGAGACAGTGACGAAACATGGGACAGAGAAGACCAGAATCAGGGGATGACCAGTCAGAAGAAGGGAATGAGACAGTGAAAACACTTGGGACAAGAGAAGACCAGAAGCAGGGGATGACCAGCCAGAAGATGGCAATGAGGCAGTGAAGACACATGGGACAAGAGAAGACCAGAAACAGAAGGACTGACCAGGTAGTGGGTCTGTCCTTGTAGTCGTGATGGGAGCGACGTGCTGCTGTGCAGCTGCCACATGATGATGTTGTTTACAACAAGGGGAACGGAATTATTGCAAGTAGAGGCGCTTTATTTGTGCTACTATTTGTTGTGTTGTTATGATGATGATGATGATGATGATGATAATGATGATGATGATGAATATGATTATTAATAACATTATTCCTCTTGTACCTTGCGTTATCGAGGTCAAGCATAAAAAAAACGGGAGAATACACGTTTATGTGCTTCCATTATAATTATAATTATAATTATAATTATTATTATTATTATTATTATTATTATTATTATTATTATTATTATTATTATTATTATGTAAAATACATATTTAGAATCAGAAGTAAATAGCCAATTATCCTTTGATCAAGAAATCAAAATCAAGATTGGTAAGGCAGCAACAACAATGAAAAGGTTAACAAAAAGAGTCTGGGAGAACAGGAAGCTTACTGCCAAAGCAAAAGTCCTTGCCTATCAAGCCTGTGTTCTTAGTACTCTTCGTTATGACAGTAAAGCCTAGTTAACTTACACACGCCAATAGAAACATCTAAACAGCTTTCGTATGCGGTGTCCTCGAGGAATACATGATATGAAGTGGCAAGACAAAATCACAAATACTGAAGTATTGGAACGATCAGGTTGTATGACTGTTTGTTCCATCCTCAGTTTTCGTAGACTTAGATGGATATGACACGTTAGGAGAATTGATGAAGGCAGAATACCGAAGGACATGTTTTTGGTGAATTACAGATGGGTAACAGATCTCGGGGTCGGCCTCTACTACCATACAAAGATGTGTGTAAGCGGGACATGATTGATACAGGCATTGATAATGCACATTGGGAGCAAGTCGCCGCTGAACGTGTTGCATAGAGGGCAAATATCAGAAATTGAATAAAGACAAAGGAGAAAATGATTGCATATAGGTCACACACTGAGCGCGTGAGACTTAAGATGGTGCATGATGGTGGAAATGACTATGTGTTCTCATACATCCATTGTGGACGAACATTTACAGCGCGAATTGGTCTGATCAGTCACATTCGCTACAGCCATGGGTTGTAGTTATTAAGCACAATGTAACAAACTATCGTCTGTCAAGACAGCAAGATGCAAATTATTATTATTACTGAGATGTGTTGTTCATATTGTGTGTGGTATGTTCATTTTGATCAAAGTATTCTTGTTTTCTGGATTCCTTGACAAAGAGTTTGGTGAAGACACCCCCTCTGAGACCTGCATGTCTGATTTGTTCGTCGAGCTGCCTAGTTCGTTTATTTGCCTTCTCCATTTATAGAAGGCTAGTTCAGCCTGTGTTTGCATACATTATAACAATCAGTGTGAAATATGAACCATTATCGCCACAACAAGCAATGATGTACAGACCAGATGGAAACAGAGGAAGAGGCCGACCACGTAAACGTTGGACGGAGGGAATAACAGAATCCATGGGAATGTCGATATACGAAGCCCATAACCGGGCACTCTCACGAAGTTTATACTTCACCTCGACACCGCAAGGTACAAGAGGAACATGATGAGATGAGATGAGATGAGATCGTATATCAGATTGTGTAACTTGTAAATTTATATAACAAGTTTCCTCGGCACCATGTGTATCTTGCTATCAGGTGGTGGAATTATGATTGTTTGTGTCAAATCTTCTCCGACACCGTCTGTATCCTTCTTATCAGGTCGTGGAACTATTAGTATGTGTGTCAATCTTCCTGTCACACCGCGTGTATCCTTTCCAAAGCCAAATCTGATGACTGTTGTATATTTGGTGTGTCGGAGAGATACCACAACCTGATCCCTTGAAGTTCGCCGTTCCCAGGCAAGTCACAGCCGTCGTACGCCATTTAACGTTATTGTATTTTAGTCAAGGGACGTAACAATGTTATGTTTTCATTAAGCTTCAACAATTAATGGTTGTTCCCCTTGGATGATTTTGATTGATACGGATGTCGCCATGACTGCTCCAGTCTCTTCGCATATATCACACAAACAGAATCCCAGTACAGTGCACCAACTCCAGTCTCTTCGCATAGATCAAACAAACATATTCCCAGTACTGTGCACCAACTCCAGTCTTTTCGCATAGATCACACAAATAGAATCCCAATACAGTGCACCAACTCCAGTCTCTTCGCATAGATCACACAAACAGAATCCCAGTACAGTGCACCAACTCCAGTCTCTTCGCATAGATCACGCAAACAGAATCCCATTACAGTGCACCAACTCCAGTCTCTTTGCATAGATCACACAAATAGAACTCCAGTACAGTGCACCAACTCCAGTGCACGCGCTAGGGTGTAAATGTGTGTATATACCAGAATCACAGATAGTATAAACATGGTTTATGTCGCTAGGGTGTAAATGTGTGTATATACCAGAATCACAGATAGTATAAACATGGTGTATATACCAGAATCACAGATAGTATCAACATGGTTTATGTCGCTGACGCTGTAGTGAAGGGGTTATGTATATATTGTCGTCACAATTATGTAATATAACGTCCACGGCGCTGTGGCAATTTACAATCCCGAATACCGCCGTCGATATACAGCTGCGGGAGATTTGGAAGCAAACCACTTTGCGCTGCTTTCCAAACAGCGGTATGAGTGCCGATCGGTCACAATGCAATGGCAAAACTATTGAACGTAAACTTGTCCAGAAACCACAATTAGTCACAAAATTATACTGTTGACTGCGACGTCATGTAAAGGAAATACAGCTGATCAATATGTTGACGTTGGTTTTCTAATTCTGGAGTTTACCAGGGCGGCGAACTGCTCGGCCTGACACTGTTGAGAATACGTGACGTCACTACTGGCACGCAGCTCTCCCACTGACCCGCCAGTAATGTAGGCGGTGGTTATCCAGTCCTTTTGCGGAGGAAATCAATATTCCTCCACAAAGGGCGATAACTCCTTGGTTTTTAAGTAGGCGTGGTGGTCAAGAGGTCAAGGGGCAGCCAAGCGATCCCAGTAATTATAGGTACGTCTAATATACGACATAACACATAAAACAACAATAAAGAAAACAAACAAACGATTCAAAGAAGGTATATAATAATTTTAATAAACTATATATAAACAAACAATACAAAGCATATTGAACAACTAAATAAGTAGTGGCTTGGTCGATAAATTATCAGATTGTACTTGTCTTTTTATATACAAATATGACAGGGAAGCACGATGTTGTTCATATGTATAGATAGCAGAGTCTTGTGTCTTGAATCCTATATTGGTTCCCCCACCTCTTGGGTGGTGAGAACATTAAAGAATGTGTCCTTGTTTAAGTGAGTGTTGTGTTGTTTGGTCAGACATTTGGTACTGATTTTATCATAATCTCCGACACAAATATACGTCTTACTACACAACGAGACCATCGCCTCCCCTTTGTACTCTTATTTAAAAAGTCCGGGGGTTCTCTTTTCATATGCTTTGATATCCACACAGTCCTGACAGGTAGTGGTACTAGTTCTATGAACAGGGCAGACTTCAGACGGGAACCACTGATTGTAGACTCTATCGTATTCTTCTCGTAGGTGTGGTCTAACTTCTTCAGAGAGTGAATCGGCGCTAAGAGCCAAGTAGAGAGAGTCAGTGTCCATCTCGGTGAGTTGGTAGTCGTCTTTAGAGATAAATTTGTCGAGAAAGTCGTAGTTGAAAGCTAGCATGCACAACTTGGCATACTGGTAGACAAAGAAGCCAATCTGTAGAGGTAGATCCCAGACAGTTTTCTTCTTTAACGTTTCTACTTCGAAGAGATCATCTGTAATAGCAGTCATGGTTTTGAACCTGGGATCATTGACAAGTTTGGTAGTGTCTTTTCCCTGGCAGTAGGAGACATCAGTATGCTTGCTTTTATTGGTTAGCGTTTTACTGTAAGCGGCGTTACCTAACAATTTCATAGTGTCGGCTGTAATACTCTCAGTCGGAATTTTGTCCCCTTGGCGGCGGGCGTTAGAGAGTGTTTCCCCAAATTACTTAAAACAACTAACCGGTCGATACTCTATTGTCTGGTAGATGTGTGTAACTACTAACCCATGAGCTAGATACCATTTTAAAAGCGGGGTGACTAATAAAATCTTCTTCCCGAAATAACTACCGATCAATGTCCGTCTTGGGGTAGTCAGTAGTTTATTTTTTATGGCGTATTCTTTCATAAATTCGCCAATGTCGTCTCTCGACACTTCCGTGTTCTGGAAAATAGGGGGCATCTCGGAAAAGGACTCTTGTAAATCAGCCGGGGTCTCAATATCACATTCAACCAACCCGAAAAACGTATCGGCTTTTACAGCCTCGAGGATCTGTTTTTCACTCAAAGAACCCCAAGGAAGTTGTGAGGGTGGAAACCTCTCTTTGAGGAAACACTTGCTGGCGTTATTTGATCTCTTTAGTCTCTGCCACTCTCACTCCCAGATAACCTTAACTGTCATCCCGACAGTTTTCTGTAGATACTCGTGAATCTCACACGTATTCTAGTATATTTCTATCAACGGTTTCTTATTAACGGGATTAATCGTTTTCCCAGCGGTTAGACGACAAGAGGGGTGCCCGTGGAATAAACACCCATGGAATTGGTAAGCTGTCTTATTCTTTTTATCCCACCCATCTACTCGAATATGCCGATCGCCGAGCTGCATCTCATGACTATTGATATGGGTTTTCAAATCTATGTTGTTATCATGAGACACCCAGGTTAACCACTCTCGACTCTGACGCGTATATTTGTGTAATCTGTGTGATCTAAAACCATCATCATGGCTTCGATATATGAGGAAGTCTGATGGCATATCTTTCATAAGAGACCAAAGGTATAAGGCATTCGCATCAAACCCGTTAATGGTTTTTACCAACTTATTACCCCTGATACGGGTTTGATTGGCCTCGTGATAACGCTGAAATATAATACTCAGTCCACCCACCACGTTATCTCGTAACAACTTGTGCAACTTCTCCTCCTTCTTCGAACACACAACAAAGGAAACATCTTTATTCACGGTGTTGAATAAATACTGTAAAGTAATACCGGGGACAGAGATGGCCTGCTTGCATATATCTATATTTAACTCGGCATAAAAGGCTACTTGTTTTTCCAGGGCTTTTAGAAAGGGAGAAACGTCTTTGATGTTGTACCAAATTAGAACATCCCTCAGATTTAGTCATCTTATTGTCGGTCCACGCTTTCTGACAAACGGCGTATTCTGCCTCGGAAATGTTACGGTTTTTAAGTTTTGAGAAAACGTCCGCATGTGATGGTAGGGCTGTCTCATTTAACTTGACCAGGTCGGTCAGATAGTCGTACGGTATAAAACCCTTTTGTCTCTTCTATGGCAAAAGAGGCCAGATATTGCACGTAGCTTAACCCCGGGACCAGAAACTTGGAGACGTCGAGGAATTTTAACCTTTCTGTCGCTATGCACATGAAATTATTATTTCTTTTGACTATAAACTTGAAAGGATTAGCCTCTCGATCAAGGAAATACCGTATTAAATACGATTTAAGCAGGTTAATGTCATACTTTCCGCTATTCAGTCCAAACAGAGGTAACGCTTTCAGAAAGGAGTCGAGCTTTTCACTTAATTTTGGGTGGTCACCTAATTGCGCAAAGATTGACTCAAACATTTTGAGTAACAGCGCATACGACTTAGCAGCTATTTCATGGAGATAGTCCACCATTTCATTTACGAGGATCTGGGGATTACTTGTTGTGATGAAACAATTAGTGGTGTCGAACCCAGGGACACTAGAGGTGACCGCACACGAGAGGGGGACGTGACTGGCAATGAAGCTCGTCGACTTTGAATCAGCTGGTAAATTTGTATTGGAGACAAAATATTCCATATCGTAGCACGCTCTATATGGGAAAATAAAATTTGCGTCCAATATCAAACCCATGCTCACAGAGCAATTCCAAGATGGATTCAGTCGGGCGATAAATCCCGCCTTTATATGTTTCAATGGTAGCTATGCCTTTACACCTAAGTTCGTGGGTTGTCAGTCGCCAGTACACTTTAAACAGTTTGCCGCATTTCCCACACAAAAAACACTGAGCGGCCCTGTTAATATCAACGATATACATGAAATGGTTTACGTGCAGAAGGAGATTCAATATAACTGGATGCTCACTAGTACTTCTGATTTTCGGAACAAGATGTTCCTCCTCTGTAAATGCAAACACATTTATTTGTATTTTAAAGCAGGTTTCAAGGGCAGATAAATCAACTAAATTGACCCGTGTAAAAGGAATGTGGGGGTTCAAGCCTTTATTATTCACCCATTGGCTGAACAGTCTTCGTGTGTGTTTTCTAAGATACCTGACATCTTTTCCTTGTGATTTAAACACAGATACACAGCGGAATATACACAGGTTGTCAGTGAACAGCTTACCATTTTTGTTGAGTTGAAGAGTATTAATAAATGTGTTTTGTGTTATATGGTTTGGAATATTAGTAATACAACAACCAACAGGGAACTCTACCAGCTTGTAAACATAAAAAGTGATACTGGGTATTGATTGGACATAGTATTTAGTATCTGGCCGGGTTAGTGTCGCTGAATTGACCAAGTCAACAGCGTTTAGTTTTGTCACAAAGGCCTCGAAATCAGACCTAGTGTTCACTAAGAAAGGTAAATTGAACAAGGACGAATTATTCGGGCTTGCATGGTAGAACCGTAGGGCTTGTGTCTCTCGATGCTTCAAGATTGTGTGAGGCTCACAATAATTTTAAACCACGAGTTTTGAGAATTAAAAATCCGGAATAAACGAGAGCCCCAATCTGTTGTCATATGACTATCCGGTCGGTTAAAAAATGTCCTTTCACACAGATACCGACCGTTTCGTATATGTGATCTAATTGTGTCCCAATGGTCAATGTACACAGCTCGAACATCCGGGGGTAATTTCTGCAATAAAAGATATTCATTAGCTGCTGTGTTAACACAGAGGTTCCCGCCTGTTCTTTGGCAGCCATGACACATGATAATAGTTGACCATGTGTCGACAAGGCACTTGGTGTTGATGATGATGACGCGTCACTCACTGAGGTACTAGATATTGATGTTGCGTCACTCGCCGTGGTACTTGATGCTGCGTTAACAATAGAGGTTGCTGGTTCTGTGTCACTCGGTAAGGCACTAGATGTTGATAGTTGAGTATTATTACTAGGCGACACGTTAACGCCCGCGCCACCCTCCAAGGTATCTGTTGATGTTGGTGATGATTCGTCATTCGCTTCGGTGCGTGATGATGCGTTAACAATAGAGTTTGGTGGTTCCGTGTCACTCGGTGTAGTACTAGCTGTTGATAGTTGAGTATTATTAGTAGGCGACACATGAGCGCCCCCGCCACCCGACAAGGTATCTGCTGTTGGTAACTGGTCATCTCAGGTCGGTGAGACATGATCGCCCCCGCCACCCGGCAAGCCACCTGATGTTGATAATGCCTCCCCGCTACGATTGGCGCCAGCACCGGCGGATGATGATTGCTTTGTCGTGGTAGCCGGTATTATTTGAGTGTCTGTAACTGACGACACTCTGTCATTCGGTGGTTTTTGTTTGGTTGACTCCCGGCGTTTACCAACGGATTGGTCGTCTGTAGTTGGTTCTCTCCTTCTCTTGCGGTATGTGGATTGCAGATTATTAGTAGACACGCCGCTAGATGATGATTGAGTGGTCGACACGTCACTGAATAGTAGTTTATGCTCAGTCTTTATGTGTCTTTGTAAAATATCTTTGCGGGTATAAACACGATCATCGCAAAAATCGCAAGTGAACTGTTGTGTAGAATGAGTAGTCGCAACATGTCGTAACAAATTGTCAAGCCGTGTGTAGTTTTTATTACACAGAGTACACGTATGCTTTTGCACAGCTGACATCCTCGATACACCAAATAGTTTATAAAATGGCCGAAGTATTTATTTCCTTTATTCAGACACACAACGAAGTTTGTAAGATGACGAAATTACTCCTTTTGTTAATTCGTAAACATGCGACGTTGTTTGACTCTGTTGTAGACAATATGCCAACTGATCAAGCATATCCTGTCTTTGTGACTATCGCAGATGAATTATTTTCTGATACCCGCATCAACTGCGGGAGGATAATAGTTTTAATGTCCTTGGGCAGATATTTGAATTAAAAGCTAGTCGATTCTTTGTACAATTCTGATGATGATGTAGAGCGAATTGCAACAAGTTTCGCGGAGAAGACAAGTAGTTTTCTGTATCAGAAGACATGGCTGTTAAAGTCCACGGATTTAGAAGATATGTTGAATTTATTATCCTCTGTATAAAAGAACATCCTGCTTCACCGACTGTGAATCTGAGAAATTACTGTGTTGGATTGTTTGTTGTATATTTGAAACTACCGAGTTGTCTGACGTGAGAAGTTGTCATTTGAATCAGCCAATCAGACGGCAGCAACATAAGTAACCAATGTCACATCGCTCGACTTGTAGTGCCACTGTCACACGGGCGCGGGCGAACTGTCAAATGGTTTGTGACTGCCACATAATCTAGACATTTCGCTCGACTATAGATTCGTATAGAGTCACTCAGAAAGAACCACGTATTGTCATCGACTATACATTACTACATTGTTTGTCATTGTCTGCCACAATAATGACGCAGCTAGGAACTTTGTGTCAAATCGTAATTGCGGTTTTCGTCCGTTAGTAATTTCTATCTCCAGTAGTCAACTAGGATAGATAATTGGTTTGATGCCAGTTCAACAAGACCAGGGCACCTAAACAGGGATGAGATAATCACTGGCAGTCGTTGTCTTGTGTTTCTGGTTCGCTCTGTAAGTATTCTGTCCTTAGTTGAAACAAGTTTTGCTTCAATAATAATTGGCCGGTGCTGTCGACGTTCCGGAAAGAGGTTAATTTTCTTCCCTGTCAGAGATCTTCACCCTCAAATTATAAAAATTTCTCTCTCGACTTAACAAACTTCTAAGAATAAATAATTGTTGCCTACCCGGTGCACGACAATTTTACGTCTTCTTTCAGATTAGTATTAGTTTGCGTGAGTCACTCGGAACACATCTTTGTTTAACAGATTTCTAACGTTCTTGTACTAAGAGAAAAAACACACAAATGTACAAACGCATTATTTAATAACACAACATACATTGTACGCAAAGACATTATTTAATAACAAAACAGTAAAACACAAGTTATTTAAAAACACCGCCTGGTTACACCAAACCGGAAGCGTCGACACGCGCGCTGTCAAAACATTCAAATGTCAACAAGCCCAAACATTACAGCTATCAACAAGCCTGACTACATGCAAATATTAGAGGCCCAATAATTGACCTGCATACTCTTTCATTCACAAATCTCAGCTGTTTCTCGCAACTCAAACGTTCAGTAATAAGTTCTTCTATTGTTCTAAACATCGGAGACAACGAAACTGACACAAGATGGCGGTGTAGTAACACTACCAACAAAAAACTAACGCCCTGTTGCCATCGGTCGAAATTACATTACACTCAACGAATGAATCATGACGTATTGATTTGTCTGTGTGGTGGTATTTTCTCCCGCTGTATAGCGGCGACGTAACATTAAGACGGCGAGTGGAACAAATTTAACAGAAGAATATTTATTATAAAATACCGGTTTTCTTTGTAATTTCTTCTTCTTCTTCTTTGCGTTCATCCGGAGTGATTTTTTCAGATGTGATTGCGGTGTGTCTGGTTAGGCACCCTCGGGTCGAAACCCTCAGGCCAACACATCCGACTTTTAGCGTGCATTTTTGACCAGGTTAGCAATCCTGGGAGACTCTCACTTTTGTGGTACCGTCCACATCTCAGCTGGTCTAGTTGGAACAGTCGAAGACTACACGGTCATCCCTCAAGTGAAGGCAGGGACAGTCCATAGCATTTTCCGCCATCCTGGGTGGCTTCCATAATTACAGAGCCGGCACATAACGCTCTGGTTCTGGGTTTACCGAGGGAATCGTCACGTCCTGCTCATGGCTGTTTTAATTCCTCACTTCAATATATTGGGCATTTCGCTCGCCCTGGGCCGTTCCTGCACAAACCAGTCAGCTCTGCGGTTGGTTTCCACTAAGCGAGTTTTCGGACATGTGCTTGTCCCTGTACCCATCAGAGCTGTTCCAGGCACGGCGGACATTCGGAAAACTACCTAGTCAGAGCTGTTCCGAACAAGAGCGGCATTCGGAAACTAGGTAGTCAGAGCTGTTCCTAGCACGGGAGACATTCGGACGAGACATTTCACTCGGACGTAAATGCGTAGTGTCAATTTTTAGTTTGCCACCCGTAGGACGACACTTCCGACTTCCGGCGGGCATTTTTTAGTGAGGTTAGCCTTCTTCTGGTTTCGAGACACGTTAGACTGTTGTAATGTCACCCACATCTCAGCTGGTCAAGATAGAACGATCAACGATATCGTGGTCTGCCCTCAAGGGAAGGCAGGGGCAGACCATGGGCATTATCTCGCTATCCAAGGAGGCTTCCATAATTGCAGAGCCGGCACATATTGCTCTGAGACTGGGCTCACCCAAGGAGTTTCCACGTCCTGCTCATGGCTGCTTTAGTTCCTCACTTCCATGTGTTGGGCATCCCACTTGCCACTGATCGCTCAATCACACACCAGGAGCGGTCAGACTGCGAGTGACATCCACTCGGTAAGCTTTTGCTTGTGACTTCAGACCACGCAATAGGTTCGCTCGCCGTGCGTTCCATTTCGCGTTGATGAGACATTCTTCCACTTTTGTCTACACTCTCTATGAGTTAGATACAGACAGTTTCCGTAACCCTTCGACTGGGGCACTTTTCTGACTTTTTTGTACTCGCTCACGAGGTAGGCTACATGTGCTGCCGGCTCAGCACCGTACCTTCGTGCAGCAGTGAACGGGAAACGGCCAGGCCCCTTTATCCGGGAAACTCTCATATCCCCCAGCTGGGAGCCTTCGAACATGTATCAGACCTGAGCATGTAGCTTGCTCAGTATCATGTTTCTATTTTCCGGTAGACGGGTATCAGCCTGGCTCTAAGATCCGAGGGTTTGTGGCTTAGAGGCGTTCAGCCACAGCCCTCGACAGGGAGCCTTAAGAGTTTTGTCCGGACCAAGAAATTCTGCCTTTGTGCACCTCATTTAAAATTTGACTGCTATCCTCAGTCTATGCCTGCAGAGCAGCAGGTTGTGTCTCTCTTAGTCTGGTCCCTATCCCATAAGCTGTCCGATATGTAATTTTTCACCCATCGGCAAGCAAATGGGGTCTATGGGACACGCAAGCTCCCCCACCACGTCAAGGTGGAGACACATCGGGGGAGTCTTTGTAATTTAACAAACATTAATTCCTCCCCGCGAGAAATATAGAACCGTAGTTTCACTGGTGAGAATGTATAACAAATAGGTGGTCGAGTGGCTTAACACAATTGGTAATGGTGTGTTCGAATCTAATTGATGACTTTTCTGTCACCTTGTGCCCTGTTTAGGTATATACCAAATCTATGACGGTTCTCCGTTACTTTTTAACGAAATGACAGAATACATTATGTGCCATGTCGGTAAGCGGCCGCTGTGTGTATATTAATCACCCCGTGGCAAAGGCGATCAGATCTGTTATACCAACGTCAGCTTGTGGCGTGCCGATAAGCGTGGGCGGTCATATCTAGCAGAGCCGTTTTTCTTAGGGGGTAATTCTTTAAGCATCGCTATGTGCCACGCTGCGTGGCGTAGGTGTGTGGTTAGTAAACACACAGACAGGTGGCACGAAGAGCCCTGGCTAAGCATTATCATCAAAAGTTGTCGGGTGACGATTCTTCGCTAATTGTTATCAGGTGCTCTGTTGCGTTGGGATATATAGACATACGTGGGAGACATAACAAGACATTTAGTGGCCATGGATCCTCGCTGGAAACATACTTTTACGTGTTTGATTGCGGGGCCGAAAAGGAGTGGGATAAGCGTATTTGTACACCGGTTCCTGACACATCTTCCAGCCATAGTCGAGCCGATTCCAGAGGAGGTTATATGGTGCTACTGGAATGGCAAGAGATGTATGAGAATATGAAGGGGGTGCAGTTTATCGAAGGGCTGCCGGATATGGAAAAATGGACCGGGGATAGACGTCGTTTAGTGGTGATAGATGATCTAATGTCCGAGACAGATGATAGGGTGACTAAATTATTCACTAAGGGTAGTCATCACCGCAACCTCAGTGTCATGTATATAGTCCAGAACCTTTTTGGGAAGAATAAAGAATAAAGAACCATCAGTCTGAATTCGCATTTTGTTGTTTGTTTGTTTTTTGTGCGTATCCTTTACAGGACTTAGCTGTCAACAGCAGCATCTTTCAGCTGTCTGTTGATCTCTTGGCAAGATTGCTTTCAGTAGTTTGCCATTGCTTTCTGAGCGGCCGGCTCTGTTATCCCGCAAGTCACCAGCTGGGGTCGAACCTCTGCCAGCTCTCGCCCGCTTACGAGACTCTGCGTGATAAACGGGATTACGGAGACAGTGTTGTAACCCCTCGGCCAGAGAGACCGGCGAATTCGCATTACCTAGTAGTAAATAAGAACCCTCGAGACGGCGCACATCTTAGCAGTTTGGCCAAACAAATTTACCCAGGGAAGGTATCATATGTCCAAGAGAGTTTTAAGGACGCGACATCGGCTCCACACGGGTATTTTTTATTCGACCTTCGACAGGAAACACCGGATCAACTCCGTTTACGAAGTCATATATTTCCCGATCAACGACAAGTCTTCTATGTCCCCAAATAACATGTCTACTCAACTTAAACGCAACGAATCTATGTTACGATACTTGGGTGAAGCCAAGCCACCCGCCGTAAAAGCTGTTATTAAAACAGCCTCCCCAGACCTCGTCCAATCAATTTGCGAATGCTGTCACAGTGTATTAAAAGGTAATGTCCCCCTCACACCCGGTCAGAAGCGACGGTTGCAACGACACAAAAACAGTCTGAGAGCGCTTACTCGTAAGAAACTATCGCTCAAGAAACGGAAACAGATCTTGCAAAAGGGTGGATTCATAGGCGCCCTTCTCGGACCCATCCTAAATGTGTTGAAAGGTATTGTGGGTTTATAATGAAGAAAATGATCCTGGTCGATCCTCGGGTATTGGAAAAGCCCTATACACCACCCGACACACTAACCGATAGCCTACAAGACTTGGATAATCAGATGCAACAAGTCTTGGAAACAGAAGATCTTCCACCCCGTGACAAAGCCAGACTATATCAACAAACCTTGCAGCAGTATCTGAATCGTCTCGAGCAGCACAGACACAAACCATTAGGCCTGGTGGATATCAATGAACAAAAACCCAAAGTCAGCGGCTTACCGGCACCAGTAGTCGAGACACTGCCTGTTCAACTAACGCCCAAGACTCCGAAGGTAGACGAACCCAAAACCCCGTCAGAGACACCTGTTGCTACACCGGGTTATAAACTCCGGAAGAAGAAGAGTAAGATACCTACAACCCGATGGGGAAAATGGCCCCGCAATATGGAAAGCATTACTACGACCCTAAAAAGCCGAGAGCCTATGGGGGAACCTCCGCCTTAAAACTCGGTACCAAACTTCCAGCTAAAACAATTCAGAAATAGTTACATCATCAGGATACCTATACTCTACATAAACCGATTCGTCGCCTGTTCCAGAGACGCCAGACCATAACCGGTGGTATAAATCAACAGTGTCAAGCCGATTTGATAGATATGCAAAAGTTACGACGGTACAACGACGGTATGACCTACCTAGTGACGTGTATCGGCTTGTTTAGTAAATATGCTTGGGCCATTCCGATCCAGAAGAAAACGGGAAAAGAGCTAGTGGTGGCTGTGAGTAAAATTTTTGAAGAGGGACAACCGATAAACTTTCAGACCGACAAAGGGGTCAGAATTCGTCAACCGAACTTTCTTAAAATTTCTGACTGACCGAGGTGTGAATTTCTTTACCACTGAGAATGACGATGTGAAGGCGGCGATAGTGGAAAGATTCAACCGAACTCTTAAAGAAAATATGTGGCGTTATTTCACCAAGACCAATACACTGCGTTACGTTGACGTCATAGATAAATTGATCCGAAACTATAATGCTTCGTATCACCGGAGCATTCGCATGGCACCCGTGCAAGTTAACAACAGTAATCAAGAAGAAGTGTGGAATAACTTGTACCGTAAAACAGACGCATCAAGAAAAGTGTATTTCACAGCTGGCGATCGTGTCAGACTGGCTCAAAGCAAACAACCTTTTAAAAAAGGTTATATGTCGGGGTGGACAGAAAAACTATTTACCGTTAGTTGTATAAACCAGACTAGTCCGGTGACGTATGTGCTAAAAGACGATTCAGGGGAGGAACTTACAGGATCATTCTACCGAGAAGAAATACAATTGGTGGGTGATAAAGAAATTTATCGTATCGAAACAATCTTACAAGAAAGGCGAAGGAAAGGTAGTGGTAAAGAGTATTTAGTAATGTGGTTTGGTCATCCCAATTCATTCAACAGCTGGATAGCCGACACGCAACTAGCCAGCTATGGAGACTAGTAATATGACCGTAGACAACCTGGAAACTATTGTGTTGCGTCCACAGACTACGGACGGGGAAAGAACTTCGTTCTGGTCGTTTTTTGGACGAGTGCCGCAGCCAGAGATTGTATTCATCTGTCAAATGCTAGTTATATATAGCGTAATTTGTGTGTCACTATTCAATCTGACTCAAGGCAGCGCAGACGCACCAGAAGACAAGCTGTGGGTCGCTCTAATTAGTAGTTGTTTGGGTTATATGCTACGTAACCCTAAACTAGAAAAACAATGAGTTTCTATGTGGTTTTACCGAGCACCACGGCGCCGAGCGTGTTCCCGAACAAACAACCAGGTCACTTTTTCGTCAAGTTGCCGCAGACTATTGAGGTGAGTCACCAATACGAAGTGGGCCTGGCCGAAATTCAATTCCCCAATACATATTTTAACGGATTGTCGGGTGAAATTTAGATCCAGTACTTTCCGCCCAAAGGTAGTGGTAGAGAACGTATAACGATTATATGTCCACCAGGTCCGTTCAGCGCCCCAGAAGTTTTCATCGAGGAATTGAATAAGTTGTGTGTAGAAACCCAAGTAGACGAGAAAGTGAACATTAAATTCTTTATAGGTGACCCTTTGAAAAAAAGTCAGAATGAAACTATTTGAAAAGAGCGCCCATGTTAAAATTAGTGAGAGGTTGAAAAACATGTTGGGGTTCCCAACCTCGACTCTATCAGACGACAATGTCTTATTATACTGTAATGTGGAATTGGAGATGGATGGCGCCGTTAAAACTATCTACGTCTATTCTGACCTCGTAGCTGCCAGACCAGTCAGAGACGCCATGGTTCCTTTACTAAGGACTGTCCCTGTATTGGATCGGCTGTTGCCGTCGGTGTTTCGTCTCTACGACAAACCACATTACGTCCAGTTAAGTCGCTTCTCCTTCGACACGGTAGAAATACTTTTAACTACCGATACTGGAAAAACGATCCCATTCAACGATGGGACTTCAGTGCTAACTTTACATTTTCGAGCCCGGACACACTCAGAGCTCGAATAGACTAAAATGAGTTTTTATGTGACACTTCTCAGTACGGCCTCTTTGAAAATATACCCCCAGAATAGAGCCGGACATTTCTTCGTCAAGTTACCGCAAACTATTGAACTAACCTCGCAGTACGAGGTTGGCTTGGTTGATATCCAGTTTCCAAACACCTATTTTAATGTTTTGAAGGATCAAGTGTGGGTAAAGTACATTCCACAACCCGGCCTAGATGATCCATCAATGAAAATTACGCTGACTCCGGGTCTGTACAAAACACCGGAGAAATTTATCGATGAAATTAATAGATTGCTCGGCGAAGCTGAGAAATATATCAACGACCTGCAGTGGTCGCGGCTCGACAATGCCTTACACGAACACAATCGAATGGCCTTCTCATATAACAAAATCTCGAATAAGGCTCGTTTCCAACTATACGAACAGGGTGCTGAAATTAGACTTAGTGACAAGTTGGCGGATATTTTACAATTCCCCTCGACCCGTGTCAGTGAGACTGAGCCCGTTCTTTCCGGCGTGGGTGAAGTAGATTTGGACCAGGGCACTAAAACTATCTTCGTCTATTCCGACATTGTCACTTCGCGTGTGGTCGGCGATGTGATGGTCCCATTACTACTGACTCTACCTGTCCTAGACAGATCCACCACCTCTGTATTTAGGATGTACGATAAACCACATTACGTTCCACTCAGTCGGTTCTCCTTTGATACGTTTCAGCTTCTTATAACCGACTAACGGGGGAAACCTATCCCATTCACAGGTGGGACATCGGTAGTGACGCTGCATTTTCGAACAATCAAACGTTTTGATCTGGGTTAGCCATGGTTAGACACGTCCCAATCCGACGCAACCCCAAACTATACGAGGAATATTTCTGTAATCAAGCCGGCAGCGGTCTACCAGTTTTTGTGGATGGTCGGAGTCAGCGAGGTCATGGAATTGGTAGTTTCTTTTGTGGTCTTGGTCGGACGATTCTTCCTTGGTTGAAGACTGGTGGCAAAGCTCTATTGCGGGAAGGGCTGGGTACGGGTTTGCAGGTGGCTCAAGACGCCTTATCTGGGCGGAATGTCGGCGAGTCCTTCAAAGAACACGCCAGGGACGCCGGTCAACGGCTGCTCGAAGGCGCTGCTCAACATATCAGCCAATCGGGTAGCAGCGTTAGGAAACGAAAACGAGCCGCCCCGCCCGGTCAGCCCAGTAAAAGTATAAAACCAGCCGGCAGAAAGCGGACGGCTCATAAGAACCACCAACACCAGCGGGGACATTCAGATATTTTCTCGTAATGGCGTTATTACATCCCAAGTCGTGTGAGTGACTACATTCTGGTCTGGATTTGTTTAGCGTGCCGTCTATCCAGACGGCCGTGGAAGAGGGATAGTTCCTAGAAGTACATCCTTTGGTCACGTTAGCCTATGGGGCACCCATTGAGTTCTCCATCTCTGGTGTGGGAGAAGATTATATAGATCTGTTTAACTTTTCTCCACGTGAGGGCCAAAGTTACACTTCCCAATGGCGACGACCTACCACCCACCGCCGAAGTCGGTCCCATAAATTATTATTTGCATAGTTTGTTTTCTCAAGTAGACGTGTCTCTGAACGACACTCTCATTTCACGGAGTGAAAATTCGTATCCGTACCGGGCCTACTTGGAAGCCCTTCTGAATTATGGCGAAGAGGCCAAAAAGAGTAATCTGACATCGGCTATATACTACCAAGATACTCTTTTGTATATGACAGACACGAAGGGTGATAACAATAAAGGTCTAGCGAAAAGAAGATCTTTAGCCAGCTATAGTGTAGAGATGGATTTGATGGGCCGCCTACACTCCGACATTTTCAATCAGGACAGGTACACGTTGAAAGGCGTCGATATCAAAATCAAACTAACCCCCTCAAAATCTGTCTTTAATTTGATTGCCACGGATGTAAACGGTGGTTATAAAAGCGTCATTACTTACTCCACCCTGTTGGTGAGAAAAGCTAAGTTAAATCCAGCTATATCTCTGGCTCATGCAAAGGCCTTATTGAGAGCCAACGCCAAGTATCCCATTAAACGGGTAGTGGTAAAAACCTTTTATATCCCGAAAGGTATGTTTTCCCACACACAAGATAACCACTTACGCAGCCAGACGCCGACCAAGGTGATGATCGGTTTAGTGAATGCTTCCTGTTTCAATGGCGAGCTGAACACGAACCCCTTCATATTCAGTCATTATCAGTTAAACTATTTGAGTTTGATGGTAGATGGGTGTAGTGTCACAGGCAAACCCTTAACCATGAATTTTACCACGTCTCAGTACGTACGAGCTTTCCATGGTACCAATTTGGCCCTCGGTCTGACCGGTAAGGACGTCGGGAATGGCATCGATTTTGAAAGTTTTAGCCAAGGGTCGCTCTCTACGCTTTTGATCTGACTCCCAGCATATTAGACGGGGAGCAGTTTGAACTGGCAAAATCTGGCCACCTGTCACTGGAACTTAAGTTTGCCGTTATAACGAACGCACCTCTACAAGTCATCGTATACGTGGAACTCGACTCGGTCCTATAAATTTCCAAGACGAGACAAGTGCTAACCGATTACGTAGCATAATGGATACCCAACAATTAAGAATATTACTCATGTCTGATCCGTTTGTTCGACGACTTTCGATAGTCAACGTATGCGCTAGAGATCAGTTTCCTAGACACATTGATAGAACAAAACCAGCCGCTTTTATCGTCAATACCGACACCAGTGCTTATTCTGGGTCACATTGGATCGCCCTATATTTCTATGGCCTAGGTCAGTTTGAATATTTCGATTAGTTTGGCTTGTCGCCATTACAGGCCGACATTATCCGCTTTATACGACGTAACTCGGACCAACCACCTATGTACAACACCTGTATGTTACAAGACATTAATAACGCCACGTGCGGTCTATACGCCCTGTATTTTCTGCTGATGAAATGCCGCGGGCGAGCATGCCGCGTATCCTGCAACCGTTTGGTCACAGACAACACGTGAACGACCGTCTCGTGTTTTGATTGGTTATCCCGTGGTTGAAAAAGACAAGTCCAGACACGTTTACAAGAAATCGATAAACTAAGCTCTATAATGCGATACGAACTGCCCACCTTCGTGTTTCGTGTCTGCAACGCTCAAGATGTCTACAGCTATCTGGATATTCATGTCAAGAACTGATGAAATGCCCAGACCACTAGCCAACGGTTTGAAAGCGGCGACAGTTTCTCAATACCTAGGCACTACGACACTACATTTACGGAAATATTTCGGTTAATCTGAGCTGAAGTACCCGACCAGGGTTGGAATTACACTCACGAGAGACGAGTTTGAATCTCTCCTATCAATGAAGGATGACATTCTAGCTGATTTTGATCAACTTTGATAGATGTAACTTATGTTTACCAACCACCCGAGATGTGTAGTAAAGACCAGTCTACCTACACTCAAGACCCCTTGATGCCTTGTCAAGACCAGTCTACCTACAACCCAGATATACCAGATCCGACTACGTATGTCTACAGTCAAGACATACCACTGAATGACCAGACAGCTTTCTACAGTAACCAAATCCCTCTGATCCCTTTGGGACGTAAGCGACGTAAGCTTTAGATGTTGTAACCGAATAGAGGTTGTCTACCAATAAAACTCGTGTGGAAAATGTTACCTTGTTTGTTTGTTTTCTTTATTGGTGTTTTATGTTTTATGTCGTATACTAGACGTTCCTATAATTACAGGGGTCGCTTGGCTGCCCCTTGAAATCTTGACCACCATGCCTACTTAAATACCAAGGATTTATCGCCAGGGAACGGGGTTATATCATCCTGATCTGGTTGTGGAAAACTTCGCAAAGTCCACGCAGCTGGTTAAAGCAGGTTTGCGTGAGTTACAGGCACCAGCTCCACCCCGTTCATCGGGTGTCAATACATGACGTCAGATAGACAACTCTTAGCACATCAAACATCATTATCATCCAGTTGCCTATTGCCATGAATTGGATTACGCGACACACAGCAAGCGTAGAAACTATTGACACAGTTGAGAAATACAGGCGAGCAACGCAAACATTAATGGGCGGAGCTAATGTGGTCAAGTGACGCAGCTAGGCAAGAGGCCGGAAGAAGGTTGTGCTCAAGTTAGTCTGAGCTGGGACGTGAGTTGAAGATGGTAAAGTTGAGAAGGTTCTGCGCTTGAAAACGTTTACGCTTGTCGCAGTTATGAAAGTTGCAGTTCACTGTGAAATAGAGGTAATCTTCAAGAACGCTGGGAGTTAAGAAGGAGTACACTGCAGGCAACGACCAACGATGGGCCAGTCAATAGCGCCCAGTAGTTGTGATGAAAGAGCTGACCCGGTGTTGTGAACAAACCGACAAGCAAGGCCGAGCGAGAGACACGCCATGACACATTCGCCACCAGTGTGAGGTGCGTAAGTAGAAAGCATTGATGTTCTCGTTTAGCAGTGAAGTGTAGCGGCAGTCTGTAGTGTACAGTAATAGGCCGGGACAATTACCGATTAGTTGTTCTAGTGATTCTTTATGGGCAGACAGTGTGTGGGAAGGTCGTACACAGAACGCTGAAAGGCAATGGCTGGCGGTGTACGATGGCGACCATGTGTAGAGCTGTACTGTAATAAAGGTTATCTTGTACTCTGAGGACGAGTTGAACTGGTGTTGTTTGCACGAAAGACTTGTCCATTAGTTCTACGAGCCGATTGAGATATTTCTGCTAAATCTTATAAACCCTAGACACGAAACCAAGAGGTCGGGCATGATGAGTGAGTTCCGGCTCTTGGCACTTGGGGGCATTACGTCCGTTTGAGTGAATCCAGAGATACAATCAAGGGAGAATGTTTCGTCAGTGCAGTATTGAAGAGTAAACAGGACGAAAGAAACGAAAAATACAGTGATTTGCAAGTAATAAAGAAATAGAAAGTGAACACCAAGTGTTGAAGACAAAGAATGACCTTGTTGAAGTGTACCAAGATTGCTACCATCGACAACAACAAATAAGCTCACGTCTCAGCCAAGCATCACGTTAGAGGAACTGTGTATCGTATAACGTATGTGTGCAGTGGCAAAGTACATATCACAGAACTTTAATTCGATATCTCAAATATTCAGTCAAGGTAACAGACTATGGCACTCAGCCACTTAAATCATCAAGCTAGAGCCGTGTTCACGTGCTTCACGCACTATAGTGCTCTATTGAACTAATCTCAATGTTAGATTAAAGAATATTTTTCAGATCCAAGTTTCCAGGGCCATCAGTAGTGTAATAGGCACCTGTGACGCCACTTTTTGTTTGTTGAGGATCAAAATTGTGAAGAGCAAACTTCTACTGATTCCTGTTCAGCCCTAAATGCAGTGAAGCTGATCCATACCATCTTTTGAAGGATCCTGAAGTGGTGCCAAGCATCTGGACCAAGCCATCAAGGACACCGGAGCTGAATTTATACAGGTTAAACTATTTTCACTTGATTTGTATATGTGTCCTGCTTAGTATTCCAGAGTCAACAGGCACCCTCCCATCAATATGTTTACTCACCCTCATCATTAGTGGGAGGTTGGTGGGCTACTTTTGTGGTTATTGCATCATCACCCAAAAGTACGTTCCGTTCAGTTAGCATCCGAAATTGACTTAGAATTTAAGTAAATTTTCGACTGCTAGCGAGAACTTTGTCTTGTTTTGTAACCTAGTCCAATATTTGTTGTTCTTTAACGTCATTAATGTATCTATTATTTGTGATTATTTTGTCCACAGGTGTTATGTCATTTAGCTAAAACTTCTGATAGTGTTATTGTTGTCCAGTGTTGTTATCATCATTATAGTACAGCATTATTACACCAAGTTCATCACAGTCAGCTACGCCAGAGCGTGATCAACAGCGACACTGACTGAAAGAGATTCTTGCTATTGAGACTCTGCACCATTGCCCACACAGATACTATTATCTGAAGACACTGATACTGATAGTGTCTGCAATTATTGTGCATTGTTTCAGCTACAGATTAGTGACACATATATAGTAGACAGGTACGCAACCACAACATGTCTACATTAGCAGATTTTGTAGCACTTGGTGAGAAATTCTGTTTCACAGGCCTAAAACTTTTGACATGGGCAGAAAACAAACTCTCAGAATTGCGAAGTCAGATAAAAGAAGACAGGGCAGCAGCTAAAGAGCTTAGAGAATCACAAGAAAGACAAAGAGATAAAGAACTAGCTTTAGAAAGACAAAAGCTAGATCTTGAAGCAAAAAGACTACAGTTTGAAATAGACAAGTTAATTGTTGAAAAAGGGAAAATAACACTACCAGTATCACAAACAACCAACAAAAAACTGGTAAAATGTTATCTTTGTCATAGTTTCGGACATGAAGCCAGAAATTGTAGATTAAAACAAATAACTAAGGATGCTAAGAGAACATATAGGCCGGCCAATAAGAAAGAAGAACAGGACCAAAAGACAAACAGAATAGGCATACCGACAAACAAGAACACACCAAACAAAAGTGACAGAGAACTTTTTAGAAATGTTAACCTCACCGGCAGCCACAAAGTAACCAAACAAGAGGTTAATACAGCAAATATCCTGAACGGATGTCTAAAAGTCCAATAAGCATTTGTCAACGGCATACCCACCACATGCATAAGAGATACTGGAGCATCGATAGTGGGGGTTAACCAAAGATTTGTTAGAAGAAAGGACTACACAGGAGAAAAAGTGAATTGTCGAACATTCGGTGGAACCCTCGAGAGATATGACATAGCATGGGTCGAAATCGACAGCCCATACTATACTGGCAGAGTGAGAGCGGCAGCGCTACCGAACCCGTTCGCGGGAGTAATGATCGGCAACATACCACAAGTAAAAGACTGTACACCAGAAGAAATCCAAGCATGGCAAATGAAAGACACTTTAGCAAATGCTGTAACAAGAGCACAGGAAAAGAAAGAGAAAAAGGAACAGAATAATATCACTTTGCAAACGACCCCACCCAACAACGGACTGATCACAAACTCACAGACTAACGACTTGAGTGCACAACAGAAAAATGACATTTCACTACAAACATGCTTCCAACGAATCAACCGACCATCTAAACGAGCAAAAGAAGGTAGATGGAAATTTAAATTAGACAATAACATCCTCACTAGAGAGTACAGAAAAGGCCCAGTGTTCCTTTCACAAACCGTGCTGCCGTCACAACATCGCAGCAATGCGCTGAAATTGGCGCACGACTCCCCATTTGCAGGACATATGGGGATGGCCAGGACAAGACAGAGATTATTATCTCAATTTTACTGGCCAGGCTATTCAAAGGACGTGAAGAACCATGTTCGTTCCTGTGAGCTATGCCAACGGACTACCCAAAAGGGTAGACACCCGAAAGCAAGAGTTCAAGAAAACGGATCTGGCTTCAAGACCGTTCGAATAAATAGCCGTCGACATTGTGGGGTCCCTCAACACGACAACGGACCGAGGGAACAGGTACATCCTAACCATGATGGACCTGTGCACAAGATGGCCAGAAGCAATCCCACTAAAATCAATAACATCCAAAGCCATTGTAGAATCATTGCTTCTCATTTTCAGTAGGATAGGATTCCCATCATGCATCTTGTCAGACACAGGTAGCCAGTTCATTTCAGAAGCCACACAATGTGCAATGGTAAAACTAGGGATAAAACAAGCATTTAGTTCACCCTACCATCCTATGACCAACGGGGTCAATGAGAATTTCAATGGGGTACTTAAACGACATTAGCCAAAGTAACGGCAGATCGCCCAAAAGACTGGGACACAATGCTACCTGCAGTCCTGTTTGCATACCGAGAGGTACCGCAAGCAAGTACGGGCTTCTCCCCGTTCGAACTCGTGTACGGGGCAAACCCAAGAGGCCCATTGTTACTGTGGAACGAGCTACTCACAGGCAAAGTACACGACCACCCGAAAAGGGAGGCGTACGAGATGGTGACAAACCTACGGGAGAAACTGATAACTGCCTGCCAGATTGCAAAGAAAGCATTACACAATGCAGGACTAAAATACAGGCAGTACGATAATAGAAACGCCAAGACAATAGTCTTGAAAGAAGAAGACAAAGTCCTACTATTGCTCCCAGACCCCAGAGATTCACTCATCGTGTCATGGCAGGGTCCATTCCAAGTATTAAAGAAAATAACTGATGTTGACTATCAAATAATGGTAGGAAATAGAAAGAAAATCTACCACATAAACATGTTAGAACCGTTCGTTGACAGGGAACCAGACAACACATTGACAAAAAACCAAGTATTACCTAGAGAAGCTGCAGTATGTTGGGTCATAAATGAGCAACAGGAAGACTCATTGACAGAAAAAATTCCAACACCAACAGTTAACAACACTGACAGCTGGAAATCAATACAGATAAATCCAAAGTGACCAGACAAAGACAAACGCCATTAAAACAATCACTGAAAAAATTTAAAACCATTTTCTCAGACAAACCTGGCAGAACCGATCTGGTAACGCACAAAATAACTTTACTTTCGGATAGACCAGTAAAAGTGAAGCCGTACCCAATACCAGTTCACTACCAAGAAAAGGTTATAGCTGAAATATCTGATCTGGACCAGTGTGGTATAATACACAAATCCACCTCCAACTATTGCTCACCGTTAGTAATAGTCAAAAAGAAAGACAGTACATTAAGGATCTGCGTTGACTATAGGAAGATCAATGCACTCACCCTACTAGACGCAGAACCCATGCCGAACATTGATGACCTCATTGACGGCATGGCAAAATCAGTATTATTCTCCAAAATAGATTTAACAAAGGGTTATTGGCAAATCCCGATGGAAAGGGATTCAATGCATATAACTGCATTCGCCACACCCTTAGGTCTCTATGAATGGGCCTATATGCCTTTCGGTTTACAGAACGCCCCGAGCACATTCATGCGAATGATGCGCAACCTGTTGCCAAATATAAAAAACGTGGCAACCTATATGGATGACATTTGTATCCATACGGTAGACATCCGACAACACACCGATGTCCTAGAGCAGGTATTTCAGAGGATACACGACCATGGATTTAAAGCAAAACCTTCAAAAATCGAAATAGGATATAAAGAAATCCAGTTTCTAGGCCATAGAATTTCTAATGGGTTCCAGAAAACAGACCCTAACCTAGTCATAAAAATTTTCCATATCAGAGCTCCGACTACAAAGAAGGAAGTAAGGAGCGTACTAGGTCTAATTAATTAATACCAGAAATTCATCCCAAACTTTGCAGACATGACCTTCACATTTTCAGAGCTGCTCAAGAAAGATCAACCTAACAAAATTAACTGGAATGACAAACATAACGAGATGTTAGAACAGATCAAAACACTGTTTAGTAAACAGCCCATTCTCAAACTTCCTGACATTACGAAACAGTTTATACTACATACTGATGCAAGCATACATGCAATTTCAGCAATACTCTTGCAAAACCATAACGGACAATTACATCAAATACTATATTACAGCAGAAAATTGACAGAGGCTCAAAAGAACTATTCCATCACAGAACTAGAAGCATTAGCTCTAGTCGAAAGCATTAAGAAGTTTTCCAAGTACTTATTAGGACATAAATTTATTGTACTATCAGATAACAAGCCACTGAAGGTATTTAAAGAAGGCCATCCCAAAAAACTCGAGAATCCACAGATGGTCCTTACTCCTACAAGACTATGATTTTGATATCGGCCACATTCCAGACAAAGATAACAATCTGGCAGACCTCTTAAGTAGATTGTGAAAGAAAAAAATAATACACGCAACAAAGTGATAAATGTAAAGCAATAACAACATATGTCGCACAAACAGGTGCTAACCATTGCTCAGTAATGCACATCAAGGACCTATGACAAAACGTCAGACCACGCACAAGATAACTTCAGTTATCATACACTCTAATTTTGTGATATGTAAATAGAAAATATATATATTTTAGAATAGAGATAGTTTAGTGTAGATATATTTTTTTTTAAACAACAGAATGAATGCTTAGTTATGTTAGTATGGGTTGAATGAACATACTGTGATAAAACCACCAAATGTCAGAATAATAACATTAACTACAGCTCTCATATAGAGGAGCTAAAGTAATACGACATACTGTCCGAGTAATGCCATCATGATATTATATTATGATCAGATGTCAAATGGAGTTAAAGTGGTACTTCTGCTTCATTTTTATGTTGATATCTATGAAATGTCATGCAAATATGTAAACCATTAATATAAATAGCAAAGGACAGCATTGCCAATGTACATCATCTGTAATCACCTCATAGCCGGGGTGCTTGCTGAATCAACTGAATTGCACTCTGAATTGCTAATCGGGACACTGGCATGTCAATGGAAACAGCTTAAAATTAATTACTACTATCACTTGTATTAATACTTGTTGTATATACATATGTACATAGATACGTACATCCCACCATGTTATTATTCTCAGACAGTATTAGGGCATCTGAAGCGTTGATTGGGGCATCTGAAGCTGAATGGAGAGGAAGAATGCAGCTACAGATAGAAGTCCTACACCACTTGAGCACAAGATGAGCACCATGCAAGTCCATACAACACCAGACTAGGTACAACCCACTGGTGAATGAATACAAGGTTGATCTACATCTCACGATGGGTCATCGGAGAGTCTACGTTTAACACAGGAATATAGAACTATAATTTGTATCATTTCATCATCATCAACATTTTTAGGAAACTATTATTTCCTTTGATGGTGTTATTATCATTTTATCATTTCATCCGTCATCATTGATGAATAGTTACATATACGGGTACAGATGTCCACAGATTTGAAGTTCTGTAGTTCTACTTGAAGTTATGATCTTATTAGAAGATCCACTACATATGGTACGAGAGACATGAATGAATCTACTACTTGTCTCTACATCACGATAACTATATGTTGCAAACAGAGTGACTACAAGTCCAATGGTATGACACATGTGGTTACATTTGAAACAGAATGTGCAAACTGAGGTAAATGGTAAACCACGAAATGGTCATAAGTCCACATAACTTATGAAACAACAACAAGTGGAAATGTAAATTTGAGAGACACCAAATAAGGGCAATGTAAAGTTGAGAGAAACCAAACAGGTACAAATTTGCATAAATGTTCTAAACCAGAATACTGCACATGAAAACAAACACGTTGTATATAGATGTTGTATTACTTTATTACTTCAATGTACAGGGATGATAAATTGTTGAACATGTATATATAGGATGGAATTACTATGAGACAATGTGTATATATGATATGGATATAGTATTAGTATGTATGGGTTTATAGAACACGTATGCATTGCAGGGATATGATGATTCAGTGAGGTAAATAAGTCTCATTGGCAAATGCATAGTTGAAAATGGCAAAGGTATAAGATTGCATAGAGAAGTGGTATAGAACAAACAGAAAACCAGCATCGCCATAACATCCATGGGCAATGATAGCTACCAGACAAAGAGAGATCAGGTAAACATACCCCAAAATAGAAATACCTATCTAAAGTACTAAAGAGACACTACAAGCATCAAAGCAGCACCAAGGTCAAAGACAACTCATTAACGTCAAAGTCACAGCAAGAGCAATCCATTGATACAAGAAGGGACAGTGAAAGCCATAGTCCATAATCACACACATATACCTTACTCAGAGCCTGGGGCTTGGATTGAGTAGGATGTTCATGTATAGTACATGATTGAGGAGCTGCTAGGGATGTTTGATGAAACATTGGATCCTACGTCAGACTAGATCACATAACCTCTGAACTTGAAAAGGAGGCTGTGACTACACGGAAGTCTAGGTGTAGACGGGTTGCCGTGTCCGCATAATATATTATTTTGTTGTTGTTTCTGTGATGTTGTTTATTGATGAAAACTTGTCACGAGTCTAAATGTATCATAGAAAAGATAAGCTCATATGTAATGACAACAGACGTATAGATATGTGCGAATATTGAGAGAGACCAAAGCGTGCAACCATGGGTCCACTAAAACAAACAGTAGTGTGCACTTATCCAACTCATGTCAAGAAGTAGAAGACTGAGTAAAGGTAGTAAAAATGTTTACAACATTTAAAAAAAAGGGGGGGGGGCATATTGCCATGAATTGGATTACGCGACACACAGCAAGCGTAGAAACTATTGACACAGTTCAGAAACATAGGCGAGCAAGCGGCTAACATTAGTGGGCGGAGCTAATGCGTCACGTGACGGCGCCCAGGCAAGAAGCCAGGAGAGGTTACGCTGAAGTTAGTCTGAGCTGGGACGTGAGTCTAAGATGGTCAAGTTGAGAAGGTTCTGCGCTTGAAAACGTTTACGCTTGTCGCAGTTATGAAAGTTGCAGTTCACTGTGAAATAGAGTTCATCTTCAAGAACGCTGGGAGTTAAGGAGTACACTGCAGGCAACGACCAACGATGGGCCAGTCAATAGCGCCCAGTAGTTGTGATGAAAGAGCTGACCCGGTGTTGTGAACAAACCGACAAGCATGGCCGAGCGAGAGACACGCCATGACACATTCGCCACCAGTGTGAGGTGCGTAAGTAGAAAGCATTGATATTCTCGTTTAGCAGTGAAGTGTAGCGACAGTCTGTAGTGTACAGTAATAGCCGGGACAATTACCGATTAGTTGTGCTAGTGATTCTTTATGGGCAGACAGTGTGTGGGAAGGTCGTACACAGAACGCTGAAAGGCAATGGCTGGCGGTGTACGATAGCGACCATGTGTAGAGCTGTACTGTAATAAAGGTTATCTTGTACTCTGAGGACGAGTTGAACTGGTGTTGTTTGCACGAAAGACTTGTCCATTAGTTCTACGAGCCGATTGAGATATTTCTGCTAAATCTTATAAACCCTAGACACGAAACCAAGAGATCGGGCATGATGAGTGAGTTCCGGCTCTTGGCACCTATACTCTCTCTCTCTCTCTCTCTCTCTCTCTCTCTCTCTCTCTCTCTCTCTCTCTCTCTCTCTCTCTCTCTCTCTCTCTCTCTCTCTCTCTCTTCTATTGCTATCTTTGTATATTTCTCTTTATCTCTTTCTATCCCTTTCTATCTCGTCCTCTCTCTATCTGTCTCTTTCTCTCTCTCTCTCTCTCTCTCTCTCTCTCTCTCTCTCTCTCTCTCACACACACACACACACACACACACACACCCTGTGTTTTTCTCTCTCACACTCTCTTTCACTCTCTATTTCTCTCCCTTCCTCGCTACACCAGATGTAATTGCCTCTGTTGCTGTCATGTTAACATTATCTAGCGCATACTAAGTGTCGCGGAATTCTTGAAGTTGTCGATCGATGAAAGACTGTCGCGCCATTCGTCTACAGGCAGCAGCCATTCTTTGATGTTGGGGACAAACTGTCCTGATGAGAGTCGGCAAGATCTTTTGTTGTGGGGGAACAAGTCTGCAGATCACAAGACTTTTTGGAGTACCCGGAACAATTCCCCAGATCAAAGCGGGACAGCCGACCGGTTGTTTACATGGAAGTGGGAAAAAGGGAGAGAAAAAACAATAGTTTCTCGACGCCTAGTGTCTAGTCAGATTTGTGACGTCATTCAGACACAGTTTTAAAACAGTCTGGACAAACACCTTTGGTGGGAGTCGACCAAATGTTGTGAGGCAACAAGGACGTGTTTGATGTTCCTGTTCTGATTATGGAAAGAGACCACGGTGTCTTATGTTGATATACATCGGCGCACATTTGTCCATTGTGTGATTTAGTGGTCTCTATTTCACACGGGAATAAATATATGGTATTTAATTAAATAGACCCAAATTAGATGATTCTTAGGAGTCGAGCGTAGTAATGTGCGTTGTGAGAACTTATTATAGGAGCGTCGGCAGCAGTGGGATTTCGCATTGCTTAAACTAGCTAGTGTGAGATATCAATTAATTTAGTGAGTTACGAACAAGGTGGAGGGATGATGTTCGGGGAGATTGGGGATGGTTGGGGGGGGGGGGGGTGTAAAGGAAATGTCAAATGATAGGATCTTCCAGTAGAGTATCTACTGGGTTATGCGATTTTCCTTTAGTCTTTCCTTGTCTTACCATGACTCAGACCGATGTGGTGAGCTCCTCTGCCTTATACCAGAGTTTATAAGTTTGACTTATACCGTCGACCTACACTCACCTAATGAAGGTAGGGATCGGGTTGCTCTCATCGGGTGTTCTCTCTTCAACAGGTTCCACTATGTTTTCCACAAAGCTAGCAGTCAAGTCATAGAAGAAGATTATGGCTCGATCATTGAAGGCAGTTTTTACTCAGCGGCCTTTGCACTGGGCCCATAACCCAGAGGGGCTTCAAGAACCTAGCCTCTGCTAAGCAGGAACCGATGATCATCTAAGAGTAATTCCTCCGTGGTAGTTCTCATCATATTAGAGTGAAGATACTTACAATACCACCAGTAACAGGGACAATAGTATTTATACAGAGAAATTAACAATTAACATTGTTTTCCAAATGGTGAATTTCTGTGAGAAATTAACAATTAACAGTTTGTTTCAAAGTGACAGTAAACACTTATTTTACTGTACAAGGGTTAGCAGATCACAGAACCTTTAGTGACATATTAGTTACACTGTGTGTTCGGATTCATGATCAGTATTTGAATACATCCACAATTGGTGACCAGGCATCCGGATTTTCCAAGATCCACTGGAGGAAGTAGACACCTGGCCGAAGAGACACATCATTTGGTGTGGTCCTTCTGTACTTGTTCTATGGTGCGGTTGTGTGGCCGGTATTGTGATGAAAGCAGACTTTGATCCTGAGCTGTTCGGTCTGATACTGCATACACTCTAGACATTCTACACACACACTTTGCACATACCTGACACTTTTGAATATTAAATTAATTTGTCATTTTGTTAGAAGCTAGAGTTGTGTAGTATGTTTTGGAAAAGAATGAGAGGGGGCATGGTCTGGTGGTAAGAAGAAGAAGAGAGAGAAAGAGAGAGAGAGAGAGAGAGAGAGAGAGAGAGAGAGAGAGAGAGAGAGAGAGAGAGAGAGAGAGAGATCCAAGGATAGGTGAGACCTACGATCAGACTCGTCATTCTGATTTCTTGCTCTGTTTGACGGGCTGTTCTGTGAGGCCACAGCTGACATTACTGAACCCATGCTTTACTACTCTCCAGATAGAGATAATGCTTTAGTTATATGCATAACTACATAGCATGACTGAGGGTTGAGTAGTCATTGGTAGGATGCATGTGGACTAATGTTTGGGCCAGTATACTCTCACCGGTCGCTCTTCCTTTTCAGGAGTTTGCCTGTTGAGGAACCAGTCAACTATAATTGTCGTTGGCAGGAACCCACTTCGTGTGATACAGCGAAGGGTTCAATTCTTTACTTATCACGCCAGACTCAACCACACCATGTACCCAGTTTGATTCACCATGCTTGAAGGTTTGCATCAAGAAATACAAGTGCCCTGAAGGTGCACGTGTGGGAAGTGATGGTTTGTGATGTTTTTCTACTTTAGAAGATACTCTATTTCAGCCAGGAACATTTCAGCATTTTGAGCAATCATGCGCAAAGAAAGGAAACACCTGACCGTATATTATTACGGTGGTTCTGCCTAAACGCAGAAAAAAGAAAGTTAGACACTTGAATGATTCTTATGACAGCTATCGTGGCAGGTCTTGAGAAGAAATACACCAGTTATTAACTTGTGGCAAGTGTTACCAGGTGGAAGGGACAATAGATTATAGTCCAACCTGAATTGTTTCCCTTGAAAATAGATGTCTGATTCTAATAGTACGAAGACTTGGAACTGTGTTCGAGTAGGACTCAGTGACATTTCAGTTGCCATATCTGATTCTTCAAGCAGTGTTACTGTGAGGGACCATTGAATTAGTCATTGACATATTCTTTAAGCAGTGTTACTGTGAGGGACCATTGAATTGGTCATTGACATATTCTTCAAGCAGTGTTACTGTGATGTGAGGAAGGGACCATTGAATTGGTCATTGACATATTCTTAAAGCAATGTTACTGTGCTATGATTGATGGACCATTAGATTGGTCAGTGACTACTTAGGTTCATCGAAGTCACGAATACTTGGAGTCAAGTCCAGGCTCTTGGCACCTATACTCTCTCTCTCTCTCTCTCTCTCTCTCTCTCTCTCTCTCTCTCTCTCTCCTCTTCTCTCTCTCTCTCTCTCTCTCTTCTATTGCTATCTTTGTATATTTCTCTTTATCTCTTTCTATCCCTTTCTATCTCGTCCTCTCTCTATCTGTCTCTTTCTCTCTCTCTCTCTCTCTCTCTCTCTCTCTCTCTCTCTCTCTCTCTCTCTCTCACACACACACACACACACACACACACACAGGAGGATTGTCTCCCAACCAGTGTGGTTAGAGAACTGTGTATTAACAGTGACTCTGTGGGAGTGATACAGATGCAGTTGGTCCAGTTGAGTGAGGTCCAGCAGTGACTCTATTGTTGTGGATCCACGCTCTGGAGACGAAGTGGTCTCCAAGGTTCTAGTCAGCTCACTGGAAGGAAGCCGCGTGAGTGGCGGACCGACTGGACGGGACATCTGCATCCAATCTACTTCTCCACCTGATGATGACAAGCAAGAGTGGGGGCTCGTCCGGGATTATTCCAACCTCTCTGTGTGTTGTAGACCTCTCACATAGGGATAGGGACTTAGTCTATATCCTCTACTTCAGTCTACATAAGATTCTACTACTTCTACCTATCTCATAACTGTCTGACGGACATTTGTGTTGTGGTGATTAGTTAGTACTATTGATTATTGATTCATTGTATTGCTTCACCCACACATACCTGAGTACCCACCTCTCATAGTCAACATGTCTACCCAAGAGATAGACTTGGACAAAGTTCAGGAAACTGGGCGTAAGTCAGGTCTAGAGGGAGATGCTTTGAAATCCTATGTGCAAGAGGTGGAAAGAAATTTTCGCCAAGAGGAAAGAGAGAGGAGGAGAGCAGAAAGAGAACTGGAAGCCAGTAAAGTGGCTCTTGAGGAAAAGAGGATAGCGGCTGATAGTGAAATGAAACGGCTTGAGTTGGAAGCCGAGAGAGAAAAACGTGACCATGAGTATCGAATGAAGCTACTTGAGGCACAAGTGCCTGCTACAGGTGTAACTGATGGAGCTATGGGTGGAGGTGTACCTCCTGGCTCAGAGTCAACCAGTAGACGTGACTACCAGGCTACGAAGTGGCCTTTACAGCCGTTCGAACCCGAGAAAGAACGGATAGACCAATACTTAGAGAAGTATGAGGCCATGTCTATTGCAATGGGGCTAGACAAACAGAAATGGTGTTTGAAACTCTCCCAGGGACTCAGAGGCGCCGGTTATGAAGTGTACGCACGCTTGCCACCGGTTTTACAGAATGATTACCCGGCACTGAAAGCGGCTCTCTTGAAGAGATTCGAGATCACAGCGCACTCATACCGAAGGAAGTTTCGGACTTCTAAGCAAGAGCCTGGCGAACTGTTTTCAGCATACAGTGTGAGATTGAACTCATACCTTCTAAAATGGATGGCCTTGGCCGGATTTGAAGAGGGGTATGAAAGTTTGAGTGAGTTGATGGTTGTAGATCAGATGCGAATGCAAATGTCGAAACCCTTGCGAAACTTCTTAGGTGAGAATGGGGCTGAGAGATTAGATATAGTCACCAAGTTAGCCGAAAGATACGTTGAAGTCTATGGCGAGACTGGGGATACCAGTCCAACCGATCCGAGATCGAAAGATAAGGATCAAGGTAAGTCAAAGAAGAAGACCAAGAAGACCAATGGTTCGGGAGAACCAAGTAAACAGGTAAATTATTTAGAGATCTCTAACGTCAACCAAGGTAAGAATAGCCCACCTAGTTCTCCAAAGAGGAAGTGGAGTGAACGATGGTGCAAATTCTGCAAGTCCAGCACTCACAACACGAGTGAGTGCAAGAGCCAGCCTAAGGACTTTCACTTTGCTTGTCTTGCAGAGGTTAGGGATAGACCATGCAGGAAAGTGAAGTCGGTTGATGGGAATGTAGAACCTAGACGACCTCCAGTGGTTGAGAGAGTAGAAGTGAACGGGCAACAGGTGATGTGCCTCTACGACACAGGATTGCAATTTCCTGCTGTAATTGCATCCCACCTGACAGGCCCAGAGCAACTCACCGGGGAGATGACGGAGATACAGCCAGCCAGTAGGAGTGCTGTAGCGTTGCGTTGCCCGATTGCCAATGTGGAGATTCAGAGCAAGTACGTTACTGGACGCATTCAGGCGGCAGTAGTACCGGATCCTCTCTATCCCCTAATTCTGGGCCGGAAGTACGTGTTTCTGGGCGAACCAGAACACCCTAGCATCCATAAGTCTAGGCAGGTCAGATATACAGAGGAAGAGGGTCTCGAAAAGGTAAGTCTCCAGAAAACTCACCCGGATGTGATGAATAGTGCTCGGAGCAAGGATGCGACGGAGTGTCCTGGTTCAGAATGGTTGCCCAACAATGAAAACCCGTTAACTCAGGGTAAGTTCGAATCTGACAACCGATCACTGTTAATTCAGACCGGAACAGAGAAGCGGCAGAAGGAACGTAAGTTGGTTCCTGCGAGCTTCAGAGCTAATCTGCTGCGAACGGTACATGTCAGGTCCCCAACCGGACATCTGACTGTAGGGACAACCAGTAAGTGTCTATCCCGGTACTATTGGTGGCCGGGAATGACAGGCGGTGTGCGCAGGTATATTAGGTCTTGTCCGGAGTGCCGTAAATGCACACCTGAGAAACGGACGAAGACGAAGATATCCTTAACGGTTGGAGACCGAGTTCTAGTACTCCTCCCAATCGAGGGGAACGAATTCGAAATCGGGTGGCAGGGCCCATTCCTAGTGGATAAAGTGGGGCTCCACAAGCACTATGGAGTGGTGATCCTGGGAAAGTCTTCTACTTTCCATTCCAGTCTCCTCATGCACTATGAGGGGAAGCCCGATGATAAGTCCACCAGCCCAAGGGCGCAGAGATTCGCTGAGAGAATGGTTCGGGGTTCAGGTCAGGTAGCGGAAAGCCTGTCACACCATAGGAAGTCCTATATGTATGTGCAGGTACCTTCTTCGGTTCAGCCCGGTGCTCGGGGGAACATGACCGGCCAAAAGAACACCCGCAGTGCTAGTTACACTGAGAATCGTGGTCGGAAGAGGTGGGTTGTGTCGGAACGGACACAGACCCCGGGTTCCTCAACCCGACCGACTGCAGTCCAGCTGGGTCCTCGAAAGGGGAAGCTGGAGTTGCAGAAGTCCAGTAAACTCTGGCAGGAACGATCGTTAAATCAGATCGAGACGGGAGCTCTGGTCCGCAAGACACTGCGAGATGCCCGATCGCAGTAGCGGAGTAGGCGTTGATCACCCGTGATACTGAATAGCTTGTCACCCCACCAGGGGTGGTAAAAGTATCCTATGAAATATTGACGGGTTAGACTTCCTCACCCGCCATCCGGTCTCTAAGAAGGAAGAAAGAACGACATAGACAGCTTCTGCGTAGAAGTGGAACGACGGGGTCGATCCTCTTAAAGTGGGGGCCTATGTGACGAAACGCGTTTATCTGTCTTGGGTCGTAAAGATTCCGCACTATTTTGGCGCGTCATCGGGGGACTTTCCCAGCTATAAATAGACTGGGGGAAGCCGATAGAGGAATTACCATCTAGAATCTTCTCGGAGCACCTGAATTTGAGTGACCCGTGAGGCTGGGTATAGCACTAGATTCTCGTGCAGAGAGATCTAGAAATTCTAGGCGGGGAATGACGGTTTCCCGAGAAAGTATCTTTTCTCAAGAAGCACTAGCTCCTCGTGCGCATTGAGTTGGCACGAGTGGGGAAATTGGCTAAACCATTCATTCACTTCAATTTTGCTCGAAGGGAGCAGACGCAGGACTGTGAGCCATTTTGTGTTGCGTCTCACCTCAACCATGATTCGGCTGACTGTTATGGAAAGGAAGCTGAGAAGCCCTTGAACAGTTCTGAAGCTGACTGGAATCTGGTTCTCGACATTCAGGTACATATTTGTTTAAATCATTTAACTTTGTAAGTGTGTACAAACCGCCATTGTTCTAACCTCATTACCTATGCGGATGTCCTTGCATACTAATTAGCAAACCGATCGATAACGCTGCTGACGGCTAATCGTGTGTTTGTTTACCGTGTGTTCGCGAATCAGCTGTTGGGAAAGCAGGAATGCGATGTGGGCGATTTGGGGGTAAATTATATTTACCATATATCGCAAATCGTTGCATCTATTAGGTTGCTGTGTTAGAATTAAACATAGTTATTTGTACCTGAAAGAAACCTAGATTTATATCAGTCAGTTGCTGAAGCCAGGAGAATGGTTAGAAAACCAGGTAAGTCGATAGGTGGAGATTCAGACAAAACTGTGCTTAGTTACTAAGTAAAGAAAGAACTTAGTTCTGTGCCACCAGGAATGAAGTAACTATTGTGTAGTAACTTAATAGTGAATTCATTGTGTGGAACACGGGATTTCTGTGGGAAGGTAAGTCTGTATTGGTGATATGTATATATGATGTGGCATTGTGTATATATATTAGGTCAGGACATGTGATACTTCCTGGAGTAATTCCGAACGCCGAATAGGTCGACGCGTGATAACAATGCGTGCCGTCGCGATATAAATATGCGTTCTGAATTCTTGTCTGAGCTATCTTGTTCTTTCATACTGGCGCTAGTGCGAGTGAATGCTAAGGTGCTGGAAGTATGGAAGGATGCAAGGAGGCTGTATGAGACAGGGGACATATAGGATATGGGGGATGTGAAAAAGCAAGTTATGAAAGTATAAGTTGGTAGACCAGACCAACGATGAAGTTCGGTCCGGCCAAGGCTAAACCACTTGGGAGGGCTGAACTGGAACATTACCCTTGGAACATGTGGGGAACATGTATTCTCAAGAAGGCTTCTTGACTCTAAGGAGGAGTCTGATAAGAAGAGTTTGCTATAGCGTGGGCAGGTGGTCCCACCAGCAAACAGGCTTGTGTACATATTGGATGTGATCATGTACTATTACTATATCCCGAGGGATGGTATATTGATCAGTATTATGTTTATTAATGAACATTGATGATGTAAGGAACGAGTCCAGGGACTCTTTACCTTAATGTTTAGTTCGATTAAATTAGAACTATGATAACAGCCTACTATCACTACTGACGTTAGCGACGACTGGTAGATGATTAGGGATAGGTGAGACCTACGATCAGACTCGTCATTCTGATTTCTTGCTCTGTTTGACGGGCTGTTCTGTGAGGCCACAGCTGACATTACTGAACCCATGCTTTACTACTCTCCAGATAGAGATAATGCTTTAGTTATATGCATAACTAAGTAGCATGACTGAGGGTTGAGTAGTCATTGGTAGGATGCATGTGGACTAATGTTTGGGCCAGTATACTCTCACCGGTCGCTCTTCCTTTTCAGGAGTTTGCCTGTTGAGGAACCAGTCAACTATAATTGTCGTTGGCGGGAAACCACTTCGTGTGATACAGCGAAGGGTTCAATTCTTTACTTATCACGCCAGACTCAACCACACCATGTACCCAGTGTGATTCACCATGCGTGAAGGTTTGCATCAAGTAATACAGGTGCCCTGAAGGTGCACGTGTGGGAAGTGATGGTTTGTGATGTTTTTCTACATTAGAAGATACTCTATTTCAGCCAGGAACATTTCAGCATTTTGAGCAATCATGCTCAAAGAAAGGAAACACCTGACCGTATATTATTACGGTGGTTCTGCCTAAACGCAGGAAAAACGAAATTTAGACACTTGAATGGTTCTTATGACAGCTATAGTGGCAGGTCTTGAGAAGAACTACACCAGCTATTAACTTGTGGCAAGTGTTACCAGGTGGAAGGGACAATAGATTATAGTCCAACCTGAATTGTTTCCTTGAAAATAGATGTCTGATTCTAATAGTGTACTGAACGAGTACGAAGACTTGGAACTGTGTTCGTGTAGGACTCAGTGACATATCAGTTGCCTTATCTGATTCTTCAAGCAGTGGTACTGTGAGAGGAGTATAGGACCATTGAATTGGTTATTGACATATTCTTCAAGCAGTGTTACTGTGCTATGATTGGGGACCATTAGATTGGTCAGGGACTGATTCTATAACCAGTGTTACTGTGATATGAGTAAGGGACCATTGAATTGGTATTGACATATTCTTCAAGCAGTGTTACTGTGCTATGATTGCGGGACCATTAGATTGGTCAGTGACTACTTAGGTTCATCGAAGTCACGAATACTTGGAGTCAAGTCCAGGAGGATTGTCTCCCAACCAGTGTGTTAAGAGAACTGTGTATTAACAGTGACTCAGTGGGAGTGATACAGATGCAGTTGGTCCAGTTGAGTGAGGTCCAGCAGTGACTCTATTGTTGTGGATCCACGCTCTGGAGACGGAGTGGTCTCCAAGGTTCTAGTCATCTCACTGGAAGGAAGCCGGGTGAGTGGCGGACCGACTGGACGGGACATCTGCATCCAATCTACTTCTCAACTCGATGATGACAACCATATCTCTGATTCTGTCTCTACTCTATCTTCTATTTGTGTAAATAGATTATTCTATCAGGATGTTCATTTCAGTTCTATATTCTCAAGGGTAGAATAAACTTTATGTAAGTTGACCTGCTCTTTGTATAATGATTGAGTGTGGTCTCGGACGATGCCTAAGTGTTCATTGTTCCACAGGGGTAGGTAGTTAGTGGGGGTCTAGAATCTGGAGGGGCTTGTAGACATAATTAACTAATATGAGATCAACCACAGAGTAAAAATGTGTATCTGCCTGTCCAACCCCTGGGGCTAGAATACACGGGAGTGCCAGAGACACCTCGGGTGTGTGGTTCACTCTCACTACCCAAGGCGATCTCATTACACTAACAATGCTGATTCATTCATTTGGGGGGGGGGGGGGGTTGTCACAGCTTGAGCTATATAAGAAGAAGAAGAAGAAGAATGTGTGCAGAGGAGCGATGACTTTGGTTCGGAAGGTATCAAATTGAATCTCAGCATAGGACTGGGAATTTTTTTATGATATCACAACACGCTTCACTTACGTAGTCTAGCCAAAGTAGGAAATACTAAGACTTTGTTTAATCCAGTATATGTGAAACCTTAAGCTTTTCACACATGTATCATAACTACTGTGAGATTACCTTAGCTTTTGTAAATGAAAAAGTAAAAATTAATGTACTGCATAATTTCAGTGACACAGCAGATGACCAAAGGTTGAGATGAGTAATTCTGAACCAATATCTGGCACAGCAGACAATTCTAGAAGGATAATATTTTCTGCAATAAAACAAAACACCAAACACAAGGAGTTTGGTTTATTATTTGCTTGATTTGGTCTTATTATCTTTGTTTTTAACCTGTGAGGTTTTATGCCTAATTGTTGTGACCTCCCATCAAGTGTGTTTAATTTATCTCTCATCTGATTTTATGCATGGGGCAGGGGGTAATGTCATCCACGAAGCCCACATCACCAAACTGCTCTGTCATAATCTGCTAAATTCCATTTCTGGTGACAGCTATGGTTGTCTACAAATGTCAGTCGAGTCCAGTGTTTCCCAACCTTTTTTGTGCTATGCCCCACCTAAGCCTTTCTAAAATTCTTAAGACCCCCCCCCCCCCCCCCCCCCCCCCCCCCCCAAACATATGCAGGTAAATTTTTAATATTCAAAAATTGAAATGTTCACCAAAGAAACTTGAATTTTTTTTTTTTTAGAAGGGCTCACGGTTCCAAGAGGAGCCAGAGCTGTGTGTCGGTTGTCTTGGGTGAATTTTTATTTTTTTTTTTTGGGGGGGGGGGGGGGGGGGGAGAGGTGGGTGGTTGGCGGTTGCCTCAGACAAGCTGGTTCCCCCGCCACGCCCCTTTTTTGTGTGGACCCTTAGTCTCACTGTGAGCTATTGCCCACAGTGGTCCATCATACCTACATCTAAGGTGAAGATATGTGATGGGTTTTTATTTGCTCATCCCGGCCCCTGACCAGACCAGGCGACTACGGGTGGGGGGCAGCAAATGCACCCGATCCTAGCCAAAGAACCGATAATCGCTAGGAAATTATTGCGCAAACACAGTAAGTAAATTTTCAAAACATATAATGGAGAACTGAAATTCAAGTACAAAATAATTTTAATGAAAGATTTTTCTATATTATTTTAATTATTAATAATTATTTAAATTTAGTGAGATCCTTGCACTTGATGCTTGCTGCAAAGAGATTTTATGTCAGGTTCTAATTTAGTTAACTTCAGTCTAAAGTCTCCCCGTTTTGTTATATCCAGCCGATTTCTTCCATTTTCGAATTGTCCTCTTAACAATCGAATTGCCCCCTTGTGGGGCGTGGGCCCCACGTTGGGAAACACTGGTCTAGTCTGTAAGAATAATAAAGGTGACAAAAGACATTTCTGTTTCACTCCTGTTCTTATTCCAAATATTTTACATTTAATATCTCTATATGTTGTCTTTATTAAGTTAATGATCTCCTTGGGATTCTTCTTCTTTTGCATTCATCAGGAATGTTATTTTAGACGTAATTGTGCTGTGCCTGTTTACAGCAGAGCTGCAATATTTGCACCTTTCAGCCGAAACATCCAACTTCTTCAGGCATTTTTTGGCGGGGTTACCTTCCTGAGCTGTAGGATTCAATAATGCCTCATCAATTTCCAAAGAGATTTAATATCAATTCTGCAATAAGGTTACTGGCATGGCACTGGATGAAAATGAATCTACTTCAAAGCCACATATCACATGTCAAATATCCAATACAATAATTATCACCAGATTAAATTTTTAATATAATTATTCTACAAATATCTCTACATCAGTTTATATTTTTAAATTTTCCCACCACACAAGCCATCTTGTGCTGAATCAATATGGTGTAAATTAGGAAGACATAAGTTATGTGCTATACCATTTGGTAAATACCAATCAGCTAGTTCAAAACAATAATGCAACTCACACTATCAGAAAAAGCCAGCACACTAAAGGAATTAATCATGAAGGAACTTTTAAAGATATTACCTTTCCTTTATAGATTTGAGACAGAGTTTGGTACAGAGCTTGTTGTGTTTCATTCATTGGTTGATTCAACAATGTCCATCTTGGTGAATTAACATCAAGGTAAAGGGAAGCAAGCCCATCTTCGACTATCCAGCTGCTTGAACTCTTAATCTGGGGTATTTTATACATTGCATACCTATAACAATAAAACGACTGATTAGTGGGTGTTACTCTAAAAAATCAAATAATTAATCAGTGTAATAAAGGCAATTAAATTATTGATTAGGCAGTGTGCCTACAGCTGGTCTCCCTGGTCTAGGCGTTACACGACTTTCTCCGTAATCCTGTATACTCTCGTGAGCAACGTGATGTGTGCAAGAATCAGTAGCGGTTCTCTCCGTGTTGGTAACTTACGGGGTATGTGAGCCAGTCGCTCAAAAAGCAATGGCAAACTACTGAGCGTAATCTTGCCAAGAAATCAACAGTCAGCTGATGATGTTGACAGCGATGTCCTGCAAAGGATATGCGAACAAAAATAAAACAAAAAAAAGTGTGCCTACAACAATGAAATGATTAATTAGTCAATATACTTATAGCAATCAAATGAATGATTAGTCAAATAATTATTCAGTGTATCATACACAAATATTTGCCAAGTACATCTTTTTTAAAAATAAAATGATTGCTGAACTGAAAGAAGTGTATTACAAGACGATTATGGTAATGGAAGAAAAGCAGAATGAATAGGCTGATTATTCTACAGAGATTGAACACAAATACATTCTCAAGTTATAAAGAAGCAAACACCTGGAACTGTAACAATACCAACAGCGATTGTGAGAATAGAAACAAAATGAAAGAGGAGAAAAACTACAAAGCAGACGATCAGGAAAGTATTGTCAAAAAAAGCTATCTGAAGTATAGGAAATACATTTTACTAACCAATCAAGAGAAGCTCCCATGGCATCCAGGCATGTGATCCCCAGTGCCCCTGACCACAGACTGGTAAAGAAAACCCACATCAGCATTCTCACCCACATGTCTACAATATGTACCATCTTTAGACTGTATTGTGGTATTGTGTGTCCACCGTTAGGCTTTGTAAAGTGTATCTATGAAGAGAATAAATGAAGTTCTGAGTAACAAATTTCGTAATTAGCAGACGGTGACTAAATAATTAAGAAGCCAGTCTCAAAAATCTGTATACATCTGTGTAAAGTCAAGTAGGGTTACAATCTTTATTCATTAAAACAATCAGCCCTATGCCCTTGACCAAAAACATCACAACATGTGCTACCTGACAGCATTCCCTGATGGCTAAATTATCATGTATGACTCATTCATGAAGATAAGCAGAATTCAGAAATGTGTATGCTAACTCGTGTTGAACCGATAAGGGTTTGTTTGTAAAAATGAAAGGTTCTTTACGGGTTCTCTGGTTATTTCATTAACCTCATTTTTTTTTTACTAAATATATTTGATCATTTCAAAGATCATAAGCTTGTTAAAGCTAATTATATGAATACTTATTGAAAAACATGTTGTCCATTTTAGCAGTTTATGAATACTCAATCATATAAAAGGACCCTTAAGCCGATCTCTACAAGAAATTTTGAACTGTCATCTCTTCCCTCGGTGTGAGTCATACATTAAAATACAATGCATGAACTTATGGTGACACAGTGACATTAATTTGCAGGGTAGTATTTTAAAAAATGAAATCCTTAATAACCCACTTGATGGATAAGTTCTTACAGTGATGTTAAAACATCTGTGCCTAGATAGCATGCTTTGCATACGTGTTCATATAGGATCAGTCTTGTGTATGCCACAGGCAGGAATGTCAAAACATGTTTCTACAATTCAGCAGTTTTTTTTTTTCATCTTTCAAAAACAAGTTCATTAAAGAATTAATTTTTTTAAAAATTAATATTTCTGCTTATAACTTAATTCATTTTGTATGTTCTATCCGGTATATTTGACACATGTTTTTGTAATTATAGAAAGTTAAGGAAATGCATATTTGGGAAATTCAGTTACATAATCAGACGCCCCACGCTTACCGGCACGGCACATGATGGATGGATGGAATCCAGATATGCATGTGAAATGGTTGTCATCTCAATCAGTGAGTAGAGATTAGAGACGTCGGTTGGTTGAGGGTCAATGCCCAGATTACTTAATTTACAAAATATGCCATACCAAAACCCTTTCTATACTGAACTTTACATTATGGTTTTATCAGAACAAACGACACATGATTCAACATCTGACTATCTAGGCACGCCTTCTGGCCTAGAGAAACAAGAAGATAAATTCTATGAACTAAATAAGACTGTGAAGTTTATACTAGAGGACAATATTGCAGATATCATCATCAAGTGCCTGCCAGCTGGTGTAGGCGTTCGTGACTCGCCACAGATTTCAGTCTTTGATGTTCTGGATAAACTCTGATGATGATGATCCTCCATGCTTCCATCTCAATCCATCCAGCATCATTTCTCTTGGTCTGCCTCTGCCTCTGTTCCCCTTATCTTTCCAGTTGTGTAGTTGGGGGGATGTGCGTGGGTGGGGATGTGCATGGGTGGGGGATGTGTGGATGGGGGCATGTATGTGTGCTTGGGTGTGTGTGTGTGAGTGGGTAGGGGATGTGTGGTGGGTGGGGATGTGTGGTGGGTGGGGGGGGGTGTGGGTGGGTGGGGGGTGTGTCTCATAACATGGTAATATGCATTGCTTATGTTTACAACATTCATTTGACAATGTTTTTTTCTTATGTGAATGTACCATGCACTTGATGAACCAAAGATGCGTGATTGGAAGGGCCAATGTAAGACAGGCCTGCGTGCCCAATTTGTTACCCTTTGAAAATAAAGTTCGTTCAGTTGTCACGATGTTCTCCAATGTTTCTCTTCTCATCACATGACCAAAGAAAGCTGTTTGTCTCTTTCTTATTGTTGTATATAATGTTCTAGTTTCATTAGCCACTTTCAGACAAACGTTGCTAGTTACTTTGACAATCCAAGGAATTCGTGACATTCATCTCAGAAACCACATCTCTGTTGCTTCCAAGGTCTTTCTAATTTGTTCACATACATTCCAAGATTCACTTCCTTACAGCAAAACAGGCACTTTATAGCATTTCAGTACTCTTCTTCTTACATTCAATGATAGTTACTAATTACTTTTAATTTCTGAAATGTCTGTATAAACGGGACAAGGAGAGGAAAACATTTTTTGTTTAATATAACACAAAGGAATATCTGTCTATTGAAAATAATAAGTCCATCAACAAACCTGGGATTTTAAAATAGAGTTTCCCATTCACAGCTTTGGTGATCTGACTACGATTGAAAATATATAAATAAAATATAAGTACAGTAGTCTTTTCACTTTTGTGATATCTAGTTTTAATAGTTTGCTTTTGTTTATCTCTGTGTGTTTTTCCATACGTCCAACTTCTAATACATATTTTGTGTTTTTATTTTGGGACTCCTCTTCTTCATAAATGTTCACCTTTCATAAATTAAAAACACATCGAATTAGAGACACGTGAATAATATGAGGTGGACATGGGATGTGGGATGGGGGTGGAGTCATTGGCGATGACAAAAGAGATTTATATTTATAAATTACATATTAATTTCCTATTAAAAATTAATTAGTGTTTGCCTTGACGTCGGTTGGTTGAGTTGAGGGTCGATGCCCCAATGAGGAATTTTATTAACTTATTAACGGCAGAAGAAGAAGAAAAGTAACTGATGCGATCAGTTAAGGCAAAGCTAGTGGGATGGTAAGTTAAAGGAGGTGTGACTCACAGCTCACAACTTGAACTTGAACTGCGATGACGACAATAATTAAATAACAATTTTCGCTAATCAAATCCAATCAGTCAATCAGTGGACTAATCACAAATTAAAAGTAATTTTAGAATAAGATGAAACAATTTTTCCATGTATTAAAAAAAAATAAAAATAACATGCAACAATACTGACATCATTTATGTTTAAACCAATCTTTCTTTACTAACCTGCTAATCGACGCAAACCCTTAAATTGTGAACAGTTTTGGTTTGGGCCCGTTTGGGTTTCCCACAATATTGACTATTTACTTCCATGTTAGAGCACGGGGTCAAAGGTTGTCATGTGATGTCCACTTTCGAATCTTTTTTTATTTATGGGTTTTTCCGTTTGTAGATCATGTGATGGATCTGATACGAGAGCAAGTAGGCGTCACAAAAGGAAAATGGATAGAAGACATCAAAGGCATTGTATAATCACACGGAATGACACTGTCAAGTGCCAACGATCGGACGTTGGAACGTCAACTATTCCTCCCTACGGCTTCTCACGGCAAAAGTGAAAGGCGATAATGAATGTAATCATGTGATTTTGAAAGAAGGAAATGTGAAGGCCGAGAATTGGTCATCTACTCTCTTGAAACACCTGTCGTCCTGATAGACTATAGATTGTAAAATGGAGTTGTACCTCTCCATAGCACTAAGCCTGGGCTGAAATTAGAGACCATGTGTTGCGCATATAGCATGATCCCTCACTCGACCTGCTTATTTTACTCCAGAGGAAAGGTGACACCAATAAACCTGGAACAAGACGCGCTGCAGAAGCTGCCAGATCAGCAAAGCAATGTTTGTCGACATCCTGGACCAGTTGCCTATCAAGGCTTAAGGCCTGGTCTGCCCAACCATAACATTTAATTCTTTAGGTTGTATTTTCTCTCACTAGGGTAAGGTTTGTATCCTCCCAATTGCCCTCCTCCACCGGAAGCTGTTGACACAATGTGGTGATCGGGTTTGGTGAGCGCCGCCCAACATTCGGCGTTGTGTTTGCATGTGTAGTAGAATTTTGACAGTATTTCCTAATGGTGTGCAGTTGCATTGCTTAAAGTTTAATGTGGTCGGATGTCTGATATTGTGCCCTATATAACAAAGCTATCCTCTAAAAAGTACTGGAGAGTTTTGGTCATAGACCATAACTTTAGGAAGGGAAAATCCCAACTGCACCTCCCCGTGGTAGAGGATGGAAACACACTACGGTGTGGCTAACACAGCTCTGGGGACCGAGTATCCACCGGAACAAGTGGACAACCCTGCAGCTGAGTAGAGCAGGGCACTCACTTGTCCTTACAGTCGGAAATGGCTAATAAAGGTAGAGGTAAAAGACCACCATGTGAATGTGGAAGGCAAGGGGAAGCCACCACATTATCTTCCCAAGACTTCATGGCAAAACATATATCAAAGTTAGTGAAGGACGTTAATGGCTGTCTTAGGACATCCTCGTCCGGTAGGGACAGTCATGAGCCACAAGTGACACCAGACCGTCATCCAGCTACTGATGGCAAAATCATCTCATCTCATCTCATCATGTTCCTCTTGTACCTTGCGGTGTCGAGGTGAAGTATAAACTTCGTGAGAGTGCCCGGTTATGGGCTTCGTATATCGACATTCCCATGGATTCTGTTATTCCCTCCGTCCAGCGTTTACGTGGTCGGCCTCTTCCTCTGTTTCCATCTGGTCTGTACGTCATTGCTTGTTGTGGCATGCTGTTGACTGGTAGCCTACTTGCATGGCCAAACCATTTGACTTGCTGCTTTCTAATAAAATCTAGAGCAGCTTTAACCCCCACTTTAGTCCTGATTTCTTCATTTCTGATCTTATCTCTTCTTGATACGTTGAGTATTCTTCTCAGGAACCTCATTTCTGTTGTTGTGATTTTTCTTTTCTCTTTTTCTGTCATTGTCCAGGTTTGGCATTGGTAGCACAGAGTTGGTAGGAAGATTGTGTTGTAAAGTGCTTTCTTAGTAGTTATTGATACATGTTTGTTCTTTAGTATTGGTGCCATTTGTCCAATGAGTTGATTTGCCTTATTGCACCTATTTTCGATCTCGTCTTCTGATCTGCCATTTGATGATATTATACTTCCTAGGTACTTGAAGCTCTTTACTTGTTTCAAGGGATGTTCGTTTAGGTGAATTGTTGCTGTTTGTTCTTCTTTAGTTATAGTCATTACCTCTGTTTTGCTTGTGCTAATTTTCATGTTATGTTCCCTACACATTTCGTTTAGACTATTCATGTGGTCTTGTAATTCAGCTTCTGATTTTGCTATTAGTGCTTGGTCGTCCGCAAACAGGAGTTCTCTAATGGTTAGATTTGCAGATGGTTCTTCTTCTGTGTTCTCGTCATGCGGTATTCTTGCTGTCTCTGCTTGGCTGGTTTCTTTACATATGTTGTCTATATATGTTATGAACAAGAGAGGGGACAGGACACAACCTTGTCGTACTCCAGATCTTATGGTGAAGGGTTCTGAGTGTCCTCCAGTTGCTCTCACTATGCATTCACTGTTGTCGTATAAACTTCTACATAGGTTTGTTAGATGTGTACTCACTCCATATTGTTTAAGGATTTCCCACAGCTTGTTTCTATCTACCCTATCAAATGCCTTTTCTTGGTCAACAAAGGCTAAGTAGAGTGTTTCATTGAATTCAATTGATTTTTCTATAAGTTGTCTAAGAGCAAAAATGGCGTCTGTGCATCCTTTGTTTTTCCTAAATCCAAGCTGCGTTTCGCTTAGCTGGGGTTCTAAAGTAGTTCGTAATCTTTTTTCAAGAATTTTGCAAAATATTTTCCCAGTATGACTCAACAGTGAAATGCCTCTGTATTGTGTGCAATCTCTTTTGCTGCCTTTGTTTTTCCAAATTGGGATAATTATGGCGTTTCCCCAGTCTCGTGGTGTCTGTTGTTCTACCCAAACATGGTTGAATAGTCTATGTAGCCAAGCTGTTCCTACTTCCCTTGCTGCTTTAATTAGTTCATTTGGTATTTCATCCTGTCCTGGTGATTTGTTCAATGGGGCTAATCTGATGGCTTCTATAATTTCTTCTTTTAGTATGTCTGGTTCTAGTTCCTCGGTGACATCTGTGTAGGTCTCTTGAATTCCTGTGACATCTGATGGGATGTTGAGAAGTTGTTCGAAATACTGCTTCCATCTTATTAGGATGTGTTTTTGTTCACTTATTGGTTCTCCATTTTCGCTGTTAATTATTTCAGTTGGGTCAAAGGGTACTCCTCTGGTTCGCATTGCACTTATCTTTTTGTAGAAGTTTCTGGTTGCCTCCTTGTAGTTTTTATTTAGGGTTTCTCCATACTCTTCCCAGTCTTTCTGTTTTTCCCTCTTTACTATTCTACTCACATGTCTTCTCGATATTCTGTATTCTCTGTAATCACATTCCTGTTTGCTCTTCAACCACTTTTTATATTTTTCCTTTTTTTCTTTTACCGCTTTCTTTACTTCTGCGTTCCACCAACTTGTTATTTTCTTTATCCGTGTTTTGCGTTTTTTCGTGGTTCCGCATGTTATTTTTGCAGTATTTAAAACGCTTGATTTGAACGTCTCCCATTCTTCTTCCACTGTTTTTCTTTCCGTAGGTAATTTTACAAAGAGTTCAGTTAGTTCTTTCTCATAATTTTCCCTTACTGCCTCGTCTTTAAGGTTTTTAAGTTTACTGATTCGCATGGCATGTATTTTCCTGCTTTTTGTTTTCTTCTTCTAATGGTTCTTATTGTGGCAACGACTGCTTTATGATCTGTGTTTATACTGAAATTGGGCACTGCTCTTGCATCTAATATATTTCTCTTTCTGTTATTTCTTGTTAATATAAAATCAATTTGGCTTTTAGTATCTAGATTGTTCCATTTATACCAGGTGTATACTTGCGAATCTTTATGTTTATAGAATGTGTTTGTTATATAGAGATCGTGTTGGCTGCAAAGCTCTATCAGTCTACTTCCGTTATCATTCCTTTCATTTTGCTGATCTCCAAATGCTCCCAGGTGTTTTTCTATGCCCCCTCTGTTATGTCCTAGTCTTGCATTGAAGTCTCCCATAACTATGATGTTGTCCTGCTTATCTATTTTATTTAGCACATCATGTATGTCTTCGTAGAAGTCCTCACATTCTTGCTCATTATTGTTTGCATTACATGGTGCGTATATCTGTACATATGTTGTGATTGTTTGTTCTTTTATTCTCACTGTTATGATTCTTTCTGATATATATTTTATTTCTAGTATTGCTCTTGCTAGCTGTGGTTCGATGACTATTCCCACACCGTGTCTTGCCCTTTCTTGCTGTTCTACTCCAGAGTAAACAAACGTGTAACTGCGGTGGAGCTCCTTGCATCCTTTCCCTTTTGTTCTGGTGTCCGCTATTCCCATCAGACCAATATTCCTCTTCTCCATTGTTTCTATAAGCTCTTCTTCTTTACTATTGAAACCACAGACGTTCATTGTGCCTATTTTTTGAATCGCTGATCTATCTCGTAGTCCGTTAACATTGCCGGGTCGATAGCCGTTTGGGTCAGTCCGTTTATACTTCTTAGTTTTTCTACGAGCAGTATGAAGATCCCCTGCCGGCTTGCTAGGCCAGTCGCAGGTTTAGGACACTAATCTGACCACAGGGAGTCCATCCCCTATGGCGAGCCATAGCCCCGTTAGCCCATGACCTCGCGGTCATGGTTGCCCGGTCTGCACCACGTGGAGGTGGGGGTTGACTTGTGTAGTCTGCGGGTCATCGGCAGGCTACTAATTTTCGCTCTTCACCCCTCCTGGGAGAGGCTAGCCGATCCTAACCCTGCTGGCTGCAGGGCCAGGCGCATTCCACACCTTACAGAATGTATGTTCTCATATTCCCATGTTAACTTTGTTGACTTGAACAGTGATGGCAAAATCATAAAGAAAATAAATAAATTTAGAGCAGGAACATGGAATGTTAGGACATTAAATGAGCTAGGAAAGTTGAACAATGTTCTGAGAGAAATGGATAGCATGAATATGAATATACTAGGCGTTAGTGAGATGAGGTGGAAGGGTTCGGGCAAAATTATAGCTGACAACCACACAATAATTTATTCTGGAGGGGATACACATGAAAAAGGTGTAAGAATAATACTTGATGAAGAAACAGCCAAGTCACTTAATGGATACTTGTGTATTTCAGATAGAGTTATTTTGGTCAAAATCAAAGGCAAAAAAAAAAAAAAAAAAACAACAGATATAAATATTATACAAGTATATGCACCAACAACAAGCAGTAGTGATGAAGAAATACAACACTTTTACGACGAAATAGAAATGGCGATGGCTCAAATTGGATCACAGGAAATAAAAATAATACTTGGAGATTTTAATGCAAAAGTAGGAAAGGGGAAAATGGAGGATGTAGTGGGGAATTATGGTTTAGGTACAAGAAATGAAAGAGGGGAAAAGCTAATAGAATGGGCAAATATCAATGATATGATAATTGGAAACACGTGGTTTAAACACCATAAAAGACGACTATACACATGGAAAAGCCCTGATCAGAAAATACGCAACCAAATTGACTACATACTAATTAATAAAAGATTTAGAAATGCTCTAATTAATGTAAAAACAATGCCTGGCGCCGACTGTAATAGTGATCATGTACCACTATGTGGACAAATAAAAGTAAGATTAAAGAGAGGGAAACAAATGGTTAGGAACATGAGACTTAATAAAGAGGTTCTGAAAGTAGATAAAGAAATTCAAGAACAATACATAGTGACTGTGAAAAATAGGTACAATGCAATAGCTAAAATGCAGAGTATAAATGAACAATGGGAAATGTTAAGGGACTCCATTCATCAAACTAGCAAAGAAATATTACCGGAGAGAAGTCAAATAGCTAAGAAAAAATGGATGAATGAAGAAATCTTAATGCTGATGGACAAAAGAAAACAGAGTAACAATGACAAACAAGAATACGCTAAGATAAATAAAGAAATAAAAGATAAATGTTGGAAGGCAAAAGAAAGTTGGTTAAATGAACAGTGCAAAAAATATTAATTAAATGCCATTACAGATACAAAAATATGCACAGACAAATCAGTGAGCTCACGTGAAGAAAAATAAGAATAAATACAGGGTGTTTGCAATCAAAAACAGGAAAGATATTATTGGAGGAAGATGATATAATGAAGAGGTGGAATGAGTATATAAAGAATTATATGATGGGGAAAGGGAAGAATTAACAGAAGAAAGTAACTTAGAAGGTCCACCTATTCTAAAATAAGAAGTCGCTGACGCTATGAAATATATGAAGAAAGGAAAAACAGCTGGACCAGATGAAATCACAATAGAAGAATTAGAAGTATTGGGAGAATTTGGAGTAGATATATTAACCAAAATGTTAAATGATATTTACAGCAGTGGATATTTACCCAGTGATATGCTGAAATCTGTATTTATAGCTATACCAAAAAGACCAGGAGCAATTGAATGTGAAGATTTTCGCACAATTAACCTCATAAACCATATCACTAAGCTTCTGCTCAGAATCATAATGAGAAGAACCAGAAAGAAAATAAAAATGGAAATTAGTGAAGAACAGTATGGATTTGTGGAGGGAAAGGGCACAAACAATGCAATATATACATTACGGACACTAATAGAAAGGTCAATAGAGAAACAGAAAGACATATATTTATGCTTCATAGATTATACTAAGGCATTTGATAAAGTAAAACATGATGAGCTGATTAAAATGTTGGAAGATATCAACATTGATGGGAAAGATTTAAGAATAATAAAGAATATTTACTGGAACCAAGTAGCAGCAATTAAAATTGGAAATAAAGAGGGTAGTTACGAACACATAAAGCTAGGAGTACGACAGGGATGTGTCTTGTCACCAGATCTCTTCTCCCTATATAGCGAAGTAATAATGAGAGAGATCAAAGAGATGCCAGGAATACTAGTTGGAGGTTATAATATAAATAATATACGCTATGCAGATGACACAGTATTGGTGGCAGATAAATCAACAGACCTACAACAATTGTTGGACACTGTAGTAACAGAGAGTGCAAGGAAAGGACTCTCCTTGAATATCAAGAAAACAGTAACAATGGTGATATCAAAGAAAATGGTGACACCAAAATGTGACATAGAAATAGAAGGAAAAATTCTTAACCAAGTGGATAATTTTAGATACCTAGGGACATTTATAACATCAGATGGAAGATGTACAACAGAGATTAAGAGCAGAATAGGGCAGGCAAAGGCCGCATTTCAGAAAATGAAGAGTATCTTGTGCAATAGGTCACTATCACTGAGTGTAAGAAAGAGAGTGCTGAAATGCTATGTAGAACCAGTTTTGCTGTATGGCAGTGAATCTTGGAATGTAAATGAACAAATTAAGAAGAAATTAGAAGCAACAGAGATGTGGTTCCTGAGACGAATGTTGAGAATTCCTTGGACTGCCAGAGTAACTAACGACGACTGCCTGAAACAGGCTAATGAAACTAGAACACTATATACAACAATAAGAAAGAGACAAACAGCTTTCTTTGGTCATGTAATGAGAAGAGAGGCATTGGAGAACATCGTGACAACTGATAAGATCGAGGGGAAGAGAGGCAGAGGCAGACCAAGAGAAATGATGCTGGATGGATTGAGACGGTGGCACGGAGGAATATCAGCAGCAGAGTTGATCCAGAAAACCAAAGACCGAGATCTGTGGAGAGCCATGAACGCCTACGCCAGCTGGCAGGGCACTTTATGATGATGATGATAGAAAACAAAGCTAGTCTGTGTTGTTCTGGGTATTAGATAATGTTTCCTGTGTGACTGAATCTCAGTGCTTATATTTTTGTCTGTATGTCTTATATTGCTATTGCCCTTTGTTTCTTGCCCTGTATGAATGCTTTATGTTGTATCATGTGTATTGTGTTCTGAACGTGATCTGTTTGTTTATGTCTGTAATTGACTGTTTTGGAGGATCTAGCACTGTGGCTGAATATATGGTTTTGAGTATGGTGTACGTGTTCACTATAGTGCTTCTGCCAAATATTTTTGTTGTCTTGTATGTTTATATAGGTAATATGTATGTTTGTTCACTGTTCTATCACTGCCCCTATCTCACAACAAGAGGATTTGAAATAAGTTCAATGAATTATGTGATGAACTCGGTGGTAATTAAGATCCCTGGTGGATGTGATTGGAAAGATCAAGGCTACAAAGAAGGTAATTAGTATCCCCGCATCACTCTTCATTGAATGACAAACAGACAGTACTGAAATGTTAGATCGAACCCCTTCTGTTGTACGGTACTGAATGTTGGAATGTTAACGACATGCTGATGGTAGGAGGCTCAATCCTTATACCGGCATTTAGTTGGACTTAAACGTTCATAAAGCACTGGCAAACTACTGAACGTACGTTTAGTTGCCTTGAAAAACAAACTGGGGATAATCGCATCGTCCTGCAAAGGGCATGTGATGTTTTTTATATTAATATTTCTATTGTTCTTGATAAAGGTTCTTATAACTGAAACGTCGGCCATGTGATATGTTTTAACGTAATTATTATTACTTTGCCTAGTCGTCATTATGTTATTTATATTATTTTTATTCATTTTCCCCTATATGATGTTTGTTATTAAGCCCGAGATCCTTGTAAGGTATCTATGTGTGTGTGCTGGTTTTTCTCTGAATTCCTCAGTGTAACTGTTCCTCTATACTCTTCATTATGTTCGAGCACGTGAGCGAGATCACTGATTAGTGTAATGATTTTAATTATATCACTAGCCCGTGCCCACTCTACTTGGCATATAGCGGGTCTCGGAAATGTTGTTTTCGTTCCACGTATAGTGAATTATTTGGCTTCAGAAGCAATTAAGAGCTCTTTGTGTCCATTAAAAAAATGTCTCTCGGTATTCTGCATACTAGCGTTTCTAATATGATATGTATAAATCATCTCAGTGGTGGGTTTCTTTCTTTAATTTTATTTACCATTTCAGCAAATAAGCCCAAGATTCACATGCGTACATATATACAGAGCTTTGCAATTATCTGATAACAGCTTTCAGGGATACGTTATCTTTCCATTGTGATTTCATCCTGGACATAACTGCACTTGTGTGTGAAGTTCTTGCTCTTAACGCTGCTCCTGTTGCTTCATACTTTATTAGTCATCGTAAGCACTTCAACTGTGTTC